>JAGFNQ010003194.1:0-18975 GCA_024364735.1 Boesenbergia rotunda | reverse complement strand
GCATGCAAATAGGGCTTTAGACACCTCAAACCGCTCGTGCCTAGCTTGCCCTTGATATAGTTGCTTTAGATGCTCAACCATCTCATGTGCATTCATGTTCTCATGTTGCTTCTGAAGCTCAGAGTTCATGGTGGCAAGCATAAGGCATGATACATCAAGTGCATCATCCTGATGCTTCTTGTAAACATCCTTTTCGGCACGGGTAGCGGTAGCGGCGGGTGCTTCTGGAAGAGATTGCTCAACGACGTACAGTTTTCGTTCCTGTTTGAGGACTATCCTCAAGTTTCTGTACCAGCCCAGGAAATTAGCTCCGTTGAGCTTGTCCTTCTCAAGGACGGATCGCAGAGAGAGAGTATTTGACGTGTTAGATGACATGGTGATCTACAACAGTAAAATTATGCAGAAATAAGTATCATATCTAATTCATTTAATTAGGCCTTTAATTAAATGACGCTCCCACTGAATCGTAGAGCCTTGGTTGGGGCTAGTCATGGATGTAGGCAAACTCAATTTACCAACACTACTACCTCCAAACCAAATAGCAATTATTATTTATGTGGGACAAGATCCATATTATACTTCATCTTGAGTTAGCTTTGGCTAATCGCCCAAGACTTGGTATAATTAGGTAGGTAACATTTTACCAATTACATCTCATGCAACTTTTTGAAACAAAGGGTCAAGATCCATATTACACATCATCTTGAGTTAGCTGTGGCTAATCGCCCAAGACATGGAATAATTGTTCTCTTACCCAATTTTCCCAACTTTTGGGATATGCCTCCAAGTTTCTCAATCTAATTAAGGGGACTTAGTTAGGTCTCACCCAAAGTTTGATAGCGGGACATCACAATTGTCCTCTCGCACTCTACCAAGATAAAATGTGTTGCTTTTCTTTGACAAACCCAACAACAAATGATCGAGGTAGTTTATGAGTACCAAACTTTAGTAGGCATATTGAGTTGACTTAATTAAGATAAACATCTAAGCATGCATCACATACACACACATAGCATATATCAACATATAAGCAAGAAAACGTGACATGGTTATGGCCTGTATACTACGATCTTCTCAAGCCAATGAGAAGATCGATGGTCAACCTAGAGATAACATCTTCTCCAAGTGCATCCTTCGATCATCGTGTGTGGTCGGCATACTTCTTGTAACTTCATTCTTCAATGGACACTCCACTGCTCCTTTTGTACATTACAATGTAGGAAAACTCGAGTTACATTCGAGTCTAAATCTATTTTTAAAACTAGAAAAATAGAGATAAGGCACGACACGCAGACCGTACTATGAATTACAACATGCACACACACACACACACATACATCCAATCACATTGGGGTTAAGGTCATAACCATGCATCATGTCATCAATCAATTACAATAGATTTAGGACATCAATTTTTATTATGATTGTAAAAATGCTTATGAGCTGAAACCATAGGTTATAAAATTTGTCGAGTACATTCGCATCATAGCACACTTTCATATTTCATATGATGATGCATTAGACTTTTAGTTTGATCAACACAAACTTTTGTATCTCGACAAATGCTCATACATTATACAATCTATAATAAAATTATATCCTACTTCTATATCATATATAAAAGCTTTCTAAACTTTGTACGATCTTTCGCAAGTGGCTCTGATACCACTATAGGGATCTATAGGTAAAAATATTTAAAATCGCAGCGGAAATAAGATCCCTTGAGCGATCCATACGAAAGAAAAACTCACACAAAGTGATCTACAATTCATATCTTATTGGAATACCTTTGTCGCGTGTCCTTCGCTTATCCCGCTAGTCCTTTGTTTCGCCGGATCTCTTGCACGTTCAAGTGTCCGTGCCTCTATGCGTATCCACACAAACACGATCTACACCTCGGAGAAGAACCACCTTAGTTGTCCTAGCAACTTGGGATGGTTCACAAAAGCACAAGAACCTCCACTAGAGAGTTATGGACAAGAAGGAAGAAAGAAGAGGAAGAGAGATGCACCCTCTAGCCTTTGACAAGGGGGAGTATTTATACTCATCTAATGAATACCAAGGGTCTATGTCCCTTGAGTTCCTCTCATCTTAATGCTAATAAAACCCAATGAATACCAAGCCTCTTGGTATTCCTTGAGACTCTTAATATTCTATTCATCTAATGAATAGAATGTTGGTGTTTGGATGGCTAGAGAGGGGGGGGGGGGTGAATGTAGCCAGACACAAATAACTTGCTCTTTTGAAATCTTCTGCACTTAACGGTTAGCAACAGCAGTGGAAATAGAGCAAACAAAAAAACAAAAATGCAGAAATCAAAGAACACCAAAAACCCTAACACGAGAATATACAAGGTTCAGGGATAACTTGCCCCTACTCCTTGGCGTGCCCGTGAGGTGGGCGATCCCTTGATCGTCGGCAGATCAAGCCCCGAAAAATCCGGATATCAAATCCTCCTTCTCGGTGGAGAAACCTCTCCACACAATGTCTCAGCAGATATGAGATAAAAGCACAAAGACAGCAAAAGGAAAGCTTACAGAGCACTTCATACAGAAGAAACCCAATAACTCTACACCGAGCTCCACTCAACACAAACCTCACGCAAGAACTCCCAGTTCTTCGTGTCTACTCGCTTATGGACTCACCAAACTCTTTTCCTCTTCCAAGCGCTCAACTTGTCAGTCTCAACTAGTTGCCTTAATGATCAGAATGATGAGTGTTGTCGCAACAACAGATGGAGAGATCAAAGTTCTGCTAAGGCTTCTTAGCTCCCAAGCTCTTAAGCCTCTGCCGTCATAGCCACCAGACGCTCCTCTGCAGCACACCAGCTGCTCGTCTGCAACTGCCCAGCTACCACTAAGCTCCTCTGGACTCACTAAACCCTCTCTAGTCGAGCCCTAGGTCATCAACTTCTCAGCCGTTGCAGCTCGCGCCAACGTCCGTTGAAACCTGAGAAGGAGAAACAGCCAAACCTGATACATAGAAAGAACCCAATTGACCCTCCTTCAATGTTTGAAATCATCCCTGTCACCTGCACACTTAACAGGGGTTTAACAAATGAAATCAAACTTGCATCAGTAATAGCAGAGAAAATCAGAGCGAAATTCAGAGCGCGATCAGAACTCTGACAGCGCATTTTGAATTAAAGTTCAGCTTATGATCGGTCACCGGACCGATCAGAGAGGACCCTGATCGGTCACCGGACCAATCAGGATAGTCTCAAACCGATCAGGCTCCAGCTTGATCGATCCACACTGAGAAATTCAGAATCGCGACCTTCTTGTGATCGGTGACCCTGACCGATCACAGAACGTGGATCGGTCACCGGACCGATCCACAGCAGTGTTGGGATTCCCAGCCTTCGCAAGCCAAACCTCGCTGATCGGTCACCAGACCGATCAGGTTGTGGCCTGATCGGTCTGGGGACCGATCAGGGAACTCCCTGACCGATCAGGAGCCATCCTGATCGGTCAAGTGAGAAACCTCGCGATGTTTGATCGGTCAGCCTGACCGATCATGATTCTTCACAGAGGAACTCTGAGATCCCTCTGATCGTTCACCAGAACGATCAGGAGGTCTCCCTGATCGGTCACCAGACCGATCAGCAGCCACACAGAAGTCCACCAATGTTTCTGTTCTCTCTCTGATCGGTCCCCAGACTGATCCACAATAGGTGTTCGTGCCAATCTCTCTGATCGGTCACCAGACCGATCCAGAGGCTTCCAATTCCACCCTAAGTCAAGAGAATGGGCTCCCAGCCTTCTCTGACTCGTGCTCAGTCCCTTGGACCAAGACTCCGTGCCCAGCTTCACTCACCGAGACTTCACCTAGTCCCACTAGGTGTGCCTAGTCCCACTAGGTCTTTTCCCATGCCAGCGTGCGATCTCCCAGATCCACCTGGACTTCACCTAGTCCCACTAGGTGTGCCTAGTCCCACTAGGTCTTTTCCCATGCCAGTGTGCGACTAGGTGTGCCTAGTCCTACTAGGTCTTTTCCCATGCTAGCGTACGATCTCCCAGATCCACCTGAACTTCACCTAGTCCCACTAGGTGTGCCTAGTCCCACTAGATTTTTTCCCATGCCAACGGGCGATCTCCCAGATCCACCTGGACTTCACCTAGTCCCACTAGGTCTTTTCCCATACCAGCGTACGAACTCCCAGATCCACCTGGACTTAATCCGAATTCACTCAACCAAACTTAAATCGTTGTCAACACCAAAACAACAATCGGGTCAGACTGCATCAACAATCTCCCCCTTTTTATTGTTTGACAACCCGATTTAAGTTTAGGTATTAATGATCAATTGAAGTCCATTCAATTATCATAAGGGAATCAAAGTCCTCCCCCTACAATAACACAACCCTAAACTTAATCAACTATTCTCTCCCCCTTTGTCAAACATCGAAAAGGATATGGTTATTAAGTTTAAACATACCTCCCCCTTAATCAAGGGTCTCTCCTCAAAACCCAAAGGATAATTTTTAAATTGCATATGAGAGACATATACCATAAATGTATCATGACAACAATGTATATGCATCATACGACAATAAGTGTGAATTGCACATGAAAACATATATAGAATTATATCATGGTCAAACATGTATATGTTTCATATGACAAGTAAGGAATGCAGTTGTATCCGACACATAATCCTGATTGGTCTCCATGATCGATCAGGTTCGTCGATTATTCGATACTGAAATATTTCTTATTAGTTTGGGGAGCGATCAGATTTCAAAAAAAATTCTGAACCCCTGATACGTTCCTGATCAGACTGCATTAACAATTTGCATTCTATAACAGGAGTGTAGGCTCCATCCGATATTTCAGAAAAATTCCTGAAACAAGATCAAGGAACAAGAGTCATGATTCAACCAACCCTTTCTTATGAATTTTGAAAATTCTAACATGGGTTTGTATTGAATCAGTATTAGGTTTTGTTCCAAGTATCTTAACCATCATCCTAATACTTAGTTCTATTGAGAATTTATCAAATTTGATGAAGGGGGATCGATCGGATGATTGGACTGAGTAGATTTTGGATCAATCAGGGAGAGTCCATGATCTAATCGGTCACCAAACTGATCAGAATGATCCTTGATCGGTCACCAGATCGATCAGGGTAAGTCCTGATTGGTCGGTGGACCGATTAGGTCTAATACAGAAGATTTTCTCCCAGTCAGATTTCAGAAACAAAATTTCTGAATCTGATATGATTCAGAACCAGTTTTCTCTTCAAACCCTAACTCCTCCTAAACCCCTATATAGTTAGATTTGATCCCTAACAGAGTTCCATTAACCAAAATTCATTTCTCAAATATGATACTAATATCAGATTTTCAAAACATGATCAGGTTTCATAAAAAAATGATTAAATTTCCAAAACATGCCTATATCAAATCAGTATCAAAATATGATCACATTTCCAGATTTTGATCAGTTTGTATGTTTGATGTATAACATGTTTGCTCCAACTAATTGAAATCAAATTCGTATCAACTCCATAATCCTAACTCCCCATTCTATTGATAATTCATGGATTGGATTGGAAAATTCATAGATCCAAGTGTGTATCAAGTCCATGGTTCCAACCAATTTGAGATCAAGTTTGTATCAAAAATTTATTCCCCAAGTTACCCATAAATGCAAGGTTTAAATCATAATTCAGAAAAACTATGTGTTCATCTTGTTCTTAAACAAACTTGGCATGCCATAGGTTAATGTTAATGACACATACATCAAAGTCATGGCATACTCAACTAGGTTCATCTCCAAGATATTAAGAAAAACTTAAGCCTAAACCTTAAGCTCATGTTCTTGTCTATTGACGCCTTATCATTACAAATTATGTATTGATATTTTCCTTAGCATGCCTTCATATTGTATAACACATATAAGAAAATAGACTCTTTAGGCTTGAGATAAGGCATATAACTTGCAGGAAAACATAAATTGCAACAAGAAAACTAATTATCCTAAGCAATCTATGGCAAGAGCAAGTTATGTGTTGATCTAAACCATCCATGTGAATTTGAGGAAATGATAAGCACATTCCTAACTAGGAATGACCATGTTTTTGGAGCACCAAATATCAACCACCCATGTTTGGTTGATAGATGCTCCCCCTCAATCAAAGCTATACAATTCGAAAAATAGATGTTTTGGGTACCCATATTTTGGGACCTAAAGCATCTACAATGAATGACTTTGGCACCCAAGCCTTGATCATTTTCTTTTGAACTTTTTGAACCCTAGAATCATTTGATGATCTAAAATGAGTTCTAGTCATCAATGATATGACACTAAGTTCTTTAGATTGGTAACCCAAACCAACCTTGTTGTAGGCCGCTTTATGTGAATTTAGGATCATATCTAATGTTTTAGAGCTTGTTGAAAATTTCTCAAGAATATTCTTGAGGTTTTCAACTTCACTCTTCAAGCCTTTATTTTCATCCTCAAGATTTTTAACATGTAAATCATTGTTATCAAGATCCTTAGATGTTTTCAATTCCTCTACTTCTAATCTCAATAACTTAACCTTGTTCTTTGATTTTTTAAGCAAACTAGTTAGGCATGTGATGGTTCTATAACACTTGTCTAACTCGGGAGAGATTACCTCTTCATCATCCGAAGATGATGAAGGTGCGGTTGAGGAGCTTCTTGATTCGTTATCACTTTCTTCTCTCGAGTCCTCTAGTGCCATGAATGTCATGTGACAGTGAGTGTTCTCATCCTTCCTTTCCTTCTTCTTCTCCTTATTCTTCTTCTTGTTGTCACCTGCCACTAAAGTAATACCTTTCTCCTATGGACTTTTGTTAGAGATCTCATGTAGTTTCATTTCACAAAATAGATCTTCTAACTTAACAAAAGATAAATCCTTGGAAATCTTGTAAGCATCCACCATGGATGACCACAAGACGTTCCTAGGGAAAGCTTTGAGAACATACCTTATAAGATCTCGGTTCTCTACCTTCTCATTCATGGAGTGGAGACCGTTGAGTATCTCTTTAAAATGACCATGAAGTATACTTACAGTTTCATCCTCTTCCATGGACAGATTTTGATGTTGGCTGAGAAAGAGGTCCTTCTTGGCTGTCCGGGTATCTTGAGTGCCTTCATGGAGCTCAATGAGCTTGCTCCATAGGTCTTTAGCACTTGTGAAGGGACCAACTTTGATTAGTTGGTCCTTGGTCATTCCACATTGCAATGTAACCACCTCTTTCGTATCAGCTTCTCCTTTGCGAGTTTGCTCAACCGACCAACATGAGAACTCTAGATCTTTTCCCTCATCATCCTTTGGAGGGGGAAACCCTCCTTGACAGCAAACCATGTGTTGATGTTCATCTTAAGATAATACTCCATTTTTGACCTCCAATATTGGAAATCAGTGCCGTCGAAGAATGGAGGTCGGTTGGTGTTAAACCCTTCTCTCAAAGCCATCGTTGTTGTAAGCTCTCGGATGTTAAGCCGTTTGAACAGAGCCCCAAGCTCTGATACCACTTGTTGGTGCTGGGATGGCTAGAGAGGGGGGGGTGAATGTAGCCAGACACAAATAACTTGCTCTTTTGAAATCTTCTGCACTTAATGGTTAGCAACAGCAGCGGAAACAGAGCAAACAGAAAAACAAAAATGCAGAAATCAAAGAACACCAAAAACCCTAACACGAGGATATACAAGGTTCGGGGATAACTTGCCCCTACTCCTTGGCGTGCCCGTGAGGTGGGCGATCCCTTGATCGTCGGCAGATCAAGCTCCGGAAAATCCGGATATCAAATCCTCCTTCTCGGTGGAGAAACCTCTCCACACAATGTCTCAGCAGATATGAGATAAAAGCACAGAGACAACAAAAGGAAAGCTTATAGAGCACTTCGTACAGAAGAAACCCAAGAACTCTACACCAAGCTCCACTCAGCACAAACCTCACGCAAGAACTCCCAGCTCTTCGTGTCTACTCGCTGATGGACTCGCCAAACTCTTTTCCTCTTCCAAGCGCTCAACTTGTCAGTCTCAACTAGTTGCTTTAATGATCAAAATGATGAGTGTTGTCGCAACAAGAGATGGAGAGATCAAAGTTCTGCTAAGGCTTCTTAGCTCCCAAGCTCTTAAGTCTCTGTCGTCACAGCCACCAGGCGCTCCTCTGCAGCACACCAGCTGCTCGTCTGCAACTGCCCAGCTACCACTGAGCTCCTCTGGACTCACTAAACTCTCTCCAGTCGAGCCCTAGGTCATCAGCTTCTCAGCCGTTGCAGCTCGCGCCAACGTCCGTTGAAACCTGAGAAGGAGAAACAGCCAAACCTGATACATAGAAAGAACCCAATTGACCCTCCTTCAATGTTTGCAATCATCCCTGTCACCTGCACACTTAACAGAGGTTTAACAAATGAAATCAAACTTGCATCAGTAATAGCAGAGAAAATCAGAGTGAAATCAGTAGTGTTCAGAGCACGATCAAAACTCTGATATCGCATTTTGAATTAAAGTTCAGCTTCTGATCGGTCACCGGATCGATCAGAGAGGACCCTGATCGGTCACCGGACCAATCAGGATAGTCTCAAACCGATCAGGCTCCAGCCTAATCGATCCACACTGAGAAATCCAGAATCGTGACCTTCTTGTGATCGGTCACCCTGACCGATCACAGAACATGGATCGGTCACCGAACCGATCCACAGCAGTGTTGGGATTCCTAGCCTTCGCAAGCCAAACCTCGCTGATCGATCACCAGACCGATCAGGTTGTGGCCTGATCGGTCTGGGGACCGATCAGGGAACTCCCTGACCGATCAGGAGCCATCCTGATCGGTCAAGTGAGAAACCTCGCAATGTTTGATCGGGCAGCCTGACCAATCATGATTCTTCACAGAGGAACTCTGAGATACCTCTGATCGTTCACCAGAACGATCAGGAGGTCTCCCTGATCGGTCACCAGACCGATCAACAGCCACACAGAAGTCCACCAATGTTTCTGTTCTCTCTCTGATCGGTCCCCAGACCGATCAGCCCTCTCTGGATCGATCACCAGACCGATCCACAATAGGAGTTCGTGCCAATCTCCCTGATCGGTCACCAGACCGATCCAGAGGCTTCCAATTCCACCCTAAGTCAAGAGAACGGGCTCCCAACCTTCTCTGACTCGTGCTCAGTCCCCCAGACCAAGACTCCGTGCCCAGCTTCACTCAACGGGACTTCACCTAATCCCACTAGGTGTGCCTAGTCCCACTAGGTGTGCCTAGTCCCACTAGGTCTTTTCTCATGCCAGCGTACGATCTCCCAGATCCACCTGGACTTCACCTAGTCCCACTAGGTGTGCCTAGTCCCACTAGGTCTTTTCCCATGCCAGCGTGCGAACTCCCAGATCCACCTGGGCTTCACTTAGTCCCACTAGGTGTGCCTAGTCCCACTAGATCTTTTCCAAAGCCAGCGTACGATCTCCCAGATCCACCTGGACTTCACCTAGTCCCACTAAGTGTGCCTAGTCCCACTAGGTCTTTTCCCATGCCAGCGTGCGATCTCCCAGATCCACCTGGACTTCACCTAGTCTCACTAGGTATGCTTAGTCCCACACTCCCACTAGGTCTTTTCTCATGCCAGCGTACGATCTCCCAGATCCACCTGGACTTAATCCGAATTCACTCAACCAAACTTAAATCGTTGTCAACACCAAAACAACAATCGGGCCAGACTGCATCAACATAGAATGTCTCTTAGCCTTCCACTTAAATAATATTTATTAAACCCTTTAATGAATATTATCCATAATTAAGTGGTTGAGTCTAATCTAGATGAATCTAACTCAAATTAGACTCAATCCCATAATCTAATTGGATTCACTTGAGTCTAACTCAATTAATCCAATTCGAATCAAATCTTAGTCAAACAAAGATCAATTAATCTCCGAATCATCGTGTCCTTAGTGTTGGGACCGGGTGCATGTTGACATGGATGCGGGTTCGTAATTTTAAAATTAATTACGTGCAGCGGAAGGTTTAGCATAAATAATTTCTATAATTATTTAACAACACATTTAAGCATGCAATTTTATCTTGTGTAGACATGATCATATATTTAAAATTTTGCTAAAACATAAACTAATTTACGTATTACCTCGCGTAACTCGAAGGAAGGGATGAGATCCAACCGTAAGCGTCCCTTGGAAGCTCCGCCTCTATTCGCGTCCACGCCGAGTATCTTCGGGATGACTTCGCAAAGCCACGAGTTTCGTATTCTCAAGAACTACTAGATTATCCGAGAATGCGATGAGAAAAACCAAGAGAGAAGTCGGAAGACTAACCACAAAAGGATGGCCGGCTGGTGCTCCTTCTTGGGGCTGGTTGGCGCATGACAAGAAGGGGAGAAGAGAAGGAGAGAAAGAGAGGGAGAGAGCCTATGCCTTCGTCTCTTCAATTATCACCCAAGCCTTGCCTTGGGTCCTTTATATAGTGGCCTCTCAACCATCAAGCCTCTCAAATATGGAATAACTTATTCCATCATGCCAAGTTTGATTTTATATCATGGTTAAAATCATATTTTAATTCATGAAAAAAAATCAATCAAGTCTCTTCTCTCCTATGGAATAAATTTCTTTATCATGGTAAATCAATCCATGATTGATTTTATAAAATAAACCAATCCATGGTTTATTTTAATTTCCATGAAAAATAAACCAAACCTTGGTTTATTATATAAAAATTTATATCATTCATAATTTTAAAAAACAAACCACACTTGGTTTATTTTATAAATTGAACCAAAAACTAGGTTCTCTCCCTTTGTTGTGGCCGGCCAAGCAAAGAGGATGGAGGCCCTCTTTGGCCGGCCCATCAAAGCTAAGCCCCAATGAATTAAACTTATTTAATTCATTTATTAAGTCTTCAAAAGACTTAGTCATTTTACGCTTCCGATGCGTCTCTGATAAATTCAGATTCGACTTATCGTTTGGCTCAACCAAACTTAATCTCTCTTGATTGGAAAATCTAATTTTCAACTCGTTTTAAATTCCTCGGATTACTCGTAGTGCGTGTGACTATATAGGCTTTCGATTTATATTGGTCGTCTATAATTAATCAATTAATTATAGAACGATCATGAGTGGCACCTAGTAGTACATCATGATCCCCAATTAATCGAAAGATCAACGGTTGACCTCAGAAACAATTCTGAAACCCTTCAGCAGCTATAATGAATCGTGCTCCATTCCCTTCACCATCTTATACCCACTTGGTTCAGGGCATGGTATATGTGTGTCAGTCCCCACTAGGCTGACTACGTCACACCTAGCCCAAGTAACGTTTTCTCGTCCTTCGGATTCTAATTACTCTCATGTATTTAAGAGATTCATACTCTAAACATGTCATGCTCTGGCCCAGAGGCTTCGAGTAACAATCCGACGATAGGCCTCGGGTATACATCTCCTCACAAGGAGTGGTGAATCCTTTGTAGGCTGTTCAAACATCTTCGGACACTTTGGCTTATACCCAATCATCCTGGGTCCACACCTCCTTGGAGACGCTTGCTTAAGATGTCAAAGTATAAATCTCCATGACCAAGATGACTTGAACACCGCAAGTCAAAGGAACATCGCACTTAAGTTACAGTAAGAACTTCACTGACATATCTATATGTAGACTACCATATGAAGTTTTACAGCCAGTCACTCCAATGAACTAGTTCCCTTAACTAGCATTCATGTTTATCTCCGAACATCTCAATGTCACCAGCCAGTGAGAATCAGCTGATTAGAGAATAACTCATGCTAGTCTCAACAGAATTGATAGTGTCCGTATTTATCAATTCATCGACTAGGGACAATTTCAATATTTCACAATTGCACATGTCGAGATAATCACTAGTTGTGAATTCATCACAAATTCTCTCATGCTGTGAATTATATTGCGGGCATTCAGTAAATGAGTTTAAGATCTCAATCAAATACACAAACATGTATACTCAAATAGTGAATATTCATTTATTAAAATAAATGATTACAATCATAAGGCGATTGCCTTAGGACACTTCTCTCATATCACTAACAAACTCCCACTTGGCCTAATGTCAATCGCTACGGTACCCAATACCACAGGCTCTAACATGACCCTCAAACTTACTTTGAGGCAAGGCCTTAGTTAAAGGATCCGCTAATTCCTTTCAGTGGGAATTTTCTCAATTTGTATATCATTCCTACTTATAATCTCTCTGATCAGATGATAGCGGCGAAACACATGTTTGGATCGCTGATGAGACCTTGGTTCCTTCGCTTGTGCAATAGCTCCATTGTTGTCGTAGTAAACCGGTATTGCTTCATCAATGGTTGGAACCACACTAAATTTTGAGACAAACTTCTTGATCCAGACTGCTTCCTTTGCTGCTTCCGAAGTTGCAATATATTCCGCTTCCGTGGTAGAATCTGTTACGGTGTCTTGCTTGGAACTCTTTCAACTTATTGCGCCTCCATTCAAAATAAATACGTATCCGGACTAAGATTTGGAGTCATCCTTATCTGTCTGGAAACTGGCATCTGTATACCCACGTATTACCATTTCACCTTCTCCATATATTAGGAACACATCCTTAGTGTTTCTTAAGTACTTGAGGATTGTCTTGACAGCCGCCCAATGATCCATTCCTAGATCAGACTGGTATCTGCTTGTGACGCTCAGAGCATACGATACATCGGGTCTAGTACATAACATAGCATACATGATAGATCCTATTGCGGATGCATAAGGAATCTTATTCATGCAAATCCTCTCGTCTTCTGTGCGCGGACACATAGACTTCGAAAGGTTGATCCCATGCCTGATGGGAAGGTAACATTTCTTGGATTTCGACATGCTAAACCTTTCTAGCACTCGGTCTATATATGTAGACTGTGAAAGACTAAGCAACCGTTTTGATCTATATCTATAGATTCTAATCCCAAGGATATAGGTTGCTTCTCCCAGGTCTTTCATGGAGAAAGTTTTAGACAACCAAATTTTAACTGACTGTAAGACTGATATATCGTTTCCTATAAGTAATATGTCATCGACATATAACACTAAGAATACGACTGAACTCCCACTAACCTTCTTGTACACACAAGGTTCGTCAGGATTTTGTGAGAAATCAAACTCTTTGATTGTCTCATCAAAACGGATGTTCCAGCTCCTGGATGCTTGCTTTAGTCCATATATGGATCGCCGAAGCTTACATACTTTGGTTTTATTGACCGATGTGAAACCTTCAGGTTGTATCATGTATACATCCTTAAGCAGGTTTCCATTAAGGAAAACTATTTTCACATCCATTTGTCATATCTCATAATTATAATGAGCTGCTATGGCCAGGAGCATCCAAATGGATTTAAGCATAGCTACTAGCGAATAGGTTTCGTCATAATCAATTCCTTATTTCTGACGATATCCTTTTGCCACTAATCTAGCCTTAAATGTAACAACATTACCTTACATGTCGGATTTCTTCTTGAAAACCCACTTGCACCCTATGGGCTTAATCCATTCAGGTGGGTTAACCAAGTCCCATACTTGATTTTTGTACATGGAATCCATTTCCGACTTCATGGCTTCAAGCCATTTATCCCTTTCTAAATTTTTCAGAACATCTTCATAACTGACAGGTTCGTCATCGTTAATGAGTAACACGTCATTCGATTCACTTATGAGAAATTCGTATCTCTCTGGAATATTACGTGTCCTATCAGACCTACGAAGAAGTGGTGTTGTTTTAGGTTCAACTGATAGCTCATCATTATTAGTTATTGGTTGTGGGCCTAGACTAGGTGTAGCGACCCGCCTTCTCTGCCTTAGACGGATCGTTACCTTTGTCTACTTCTCGACTCTAATGCATGACTAAAAATGCGGAAATCTTTTTTTTTTCTTTTTAATCTATCTAAGAATGATATTCTAACTTAATTAGTCATGCATGATACCATGTCACACTTTCTTTCTCAAAAACTCGTAAGAAAATACCTATTGAAACTTGCCTCGCCCAACTCAGCTTACGGGTATCAGTCGACTGATACTGTACCAGTCGACTGATAAGCCTGAGATTTGAAATTTCAGGTTTCGAAACTTGTTTCAAAAGCCCACCAAACATATAGTTTCGAGCCATATAAAATCATGACATCATTTCTACACTCTATACCAGTTTTCTAAACAATTAGCCAATCAAGACGGATCCATAAACTTGAAATTAGAACTCTTGTGGAAGTAAATAAGCTATTCAAGTTTATATGAACTTTAACCTTAGAGTTTGTACCAATCTTGACTCCTATGCATTCATAACACCAAATATATATTCTATAACCTTGCTAAAGCAGTATGAAATGTGAATGCAACTTTTCTAAACATATTGAAGCAATAAAAACTTGATTCAAAGAGAAATTAATACTATCTTGGCACATGCATCTATTTCTCTAACAAAGTATCAATATTTCAAACTACTCACACTTCTACTCATCCAATGCAATCATAAGGATATGTAAGCTAAATGAAATGACATGGAATCTTTATTCTAAGAAATTGAGCATGCGAGACTGTCCAAAGCTTAAATGTTCGCTAAACTCCATAAAGCAAGAGCTCGAAATTTGAATAAACTAAAACATTGTAATTCAAATAACTAAATTGTCTCGTCTCAAGGATCTCTCCAAAATCAGCCACCACACACACTTTACTCAGCACCGCCTCGTCGCCTTCCTTCAGAATTGCTTGCCTTTACCTTTATCTGCAGTAAGAGGAAATGCAACTAGTAAGCAAAAAGCTTAGTAAGTACTATCTAGCTCACAAAATCTCGAAATGTGCAAACATGCTTCTTGAACAATATGAAAATCATATGAGATACTTATATGCTTGAAAGAAAACTAAGGACATGTATAACTCAAAACATGCATACTCAAGCATTAATAAATCTCAATTTACTTTTCTTGGCTCAACTTGAAGCTTTAGCTATTCTTTAACTTTTTGAAAACTCTTTAAACTTTAGAAACTTTGCTAAAGCATATACTTGAAAATAATAATCACTTGGATCCACTGAAGACGTAAGTACCATCTCATATGCGCGTTCCCTAAAAGGTTGGGGTAGCGAGCCACCAATCCTAATAGAGCAGACCTTGGTCTACCAGGGCCAAGACCTTGGAATTGGACACCTGGATTTCTTTAACGACGCCCTTGGACGCCGGGTACTGGCCTTAGAAAATAAAATAGCTTTTCTTTCTTTTCTTTCTTATCTGTAAATGCCTTGGCATTTTCTCGAGCACCTTGCGTGCTAAAATCCCTAAGTCTTGACTTTTGGGGATTTCTTAAGGCCTTGGCCTTTTCTTTTCTTATCTTTATCTTCTCTTTTCTTTTCTCATAGCTTTTCTTGGACCCTAAACTCACATAGGGTACTTAATCAAACATATATATGCATATAATAAACTAAGATCACATGCAAAAACTCAAACAAAAGGAAATATCTCTTTTAAAAACTTTTAAGAGAAATTCTTGCGGAAAAACCGCCTCTTACTGCAGGTGAGCAGTACTTACTTTGATATCTTGGACTTACTACCAAGATTGACATCTAGGACTTACTACCAAGATTGACATCTAGGACTCGGGAGAAACTTGAGATCTCGGAGAATTCTTCGCGCCTACGCGTTCCTCTCGTCGCGGGGATCCCGAATATAGGAATATCTCTCGGAGGAGAACCTTGGTCGGCCCCCTTGGCCTTGGTGTTGGTTGGCGTCACCCAAGAGAGGAGAGGGAGGCTGTCTCGCGCGGCTAGGGTGAGGAAGAGAGAAAACCAAAAATCCAATTTCCTCTCTTAACTTATCTATTTATACTTATGGGGCGGATTGACCTAACTACAACTTATCTATTGATTCGCTTATTCTCTATCAACAAAACGATTGGCGCAGCTGGTCTGCCCGCTTGTCTCTCCGCGGAGGTGCAGGGTTCGAACTCCTTGCTGCCCTTAAACGTTTTTCCTTTTTTTAAATATACTAAACGGACTCGGAAAATTCCATAAAAATATTCTAAAAATCCCTAAAAATATCTAGAATATTTCTAAACCATTTTTAAATAATTCTAAGGACTTTAAGAACTAAAAATGGAAATTTTGGGGCGTTACAATCCCCCATATCTTATGAAAAGTTCTCCTCGAACTTAGAATAATTCTGGATATCTCTCTCTCATGCTGTCCTCACGTTCCCAAGTAGCCTCTTCATGCTTTTGATTCTGCCAGATGACCTTCACTAGTGCACTTCTTGTTTCTTAATCTTTTAACTGCTTTGTCCACTATCTGTGTCGGTCTGCTCTCATAACTAAGATCTTCTTGGATCTGTACTGACTGAGGCTGAATCACTTGGCTAGGGTCGTGAATACACTTCTTTAGCATGGAGACATGGAATGTACTGTGGATAGCTGACATATCCTCTGGTAAGTCCAACTCATATGCTACCTTACCAACCCTCCTTATGATCTTGTAGGGTCCTATGTAGCGAGGACTTAGCTTACCCTTTTTACCAAATCTCATCACTCCCTTCATAGGAGCGACCTTGAGAAATACTGAATCTCCAACTTGGAATTCAAGTGGCCTACGGCGTGTGTCAGCATAACTTTTCTGTCTACTCTGGGCAGTCTCAATCCTCTGGCGGATCGTCTGGATAGCCTGAGTGGTCTCATCTATAAGCTCAGTCTGGCTGTCTAGTCCTGACTCCATCTCTTTCTTCTCACCAGCTTCTTGCCAACATATGGGTGATCTACATTTCCTGCCATATAATGCCTCATAAGGTGCCATCCTGATGGTGGCCTGATAGCTATTGTTGTAGGCAAACTCAGCTAAGCACAGAAATTTGCACCAACTACCTTTAAAGTCCAACGCACAAGCCCTGAGCATGTCTTCTAAAATCTGATTTACTCTCTCTGTTTGTCCATCTGTCTGGGGATGGAAAGCTGTGCTGAACTGAAGTCTGGTGCCTAGGGCGTCCTGAACACACCTCCAAAAATGGGAGATGAACCGCCCATCTCTGTCAGAAACGATCGACTTCGGAACTCCGTGAAGCCTGATTACTTCTTTCACGTACACTGTGCTAACTGCTCTACCGAATGCGATAACTTGATGGCTAGGAAGTGGGCAGACTTGGTCAATCTGTCCACTATCACCCAAATTGCATCGTGTCCATGGGTGGTTCTTGGAAGACCTGTGATAAAGTCCATGGATATTTCTTCCCACTTCCACTCTGGAATGGGAAGTGGCTGTAGAACTCCTCCTGGTCTCTGGTGCTCTGCTTTGACTCTCTGGCAGGTCAAGCAGGTACTGATATATCTGGCCACGTCTCGCTTGAGTCCAGACCACCAGAATCTTTTCTTTAAATCTTGATACATCTTGGTAGAACCAGGATGCATAGAGTATGGGTACTGTGGGCCTCTTCTAGAATATTCTTTCTTAGTTCCTCATCATTGGGGACGCAAAGGCGGTCTCCAAATAGAGGATGCCACTGTCTGATACTCGAAACTCTGAATTTTCTGCCTCTTGGATCCCCTGCTTGATCTTCTGGATCTCTGGGTCTTGACTTGCTTTCTTGTATATCTTAAGCAGGGTTGACTCTAGGTCAATGCAGAAAATTGCCCAACATACCTCGACTCCAAAATCTTTTATTTCTTTCTGAAGTGGTGGAGACAGTGATGATAGGGACATCAGTGCTGCACAGGATTTTCTGCTCAGTGCATCTGCCACTTTATTAGCTTTACCCGGGTGGTAGAGGATTTCATAGTCATAATCTTTAACCAACTCCAGCCACCTGCGCTGCCTCATATTCAGGTCCTTCTGAGTGAAGAAGTACTTCAAACTTTGATGGTCTGTGAAGATTCTGCACTGCACTCCATACAGGTAGTGTCTCCAGAGCTTCAGTGCGAAAACCACAGCTGCTAGCTCAAGGTCATGCGTAGGATAATTCTTCTCATAGTCCTTGAGCTGCCTGGAGGCATATGCTATTACTTTACCGTCTTGCATGAGGACAGCTCCAAGGCCCATCTTGGATGCATCACTGTAGATGTCAAATGCCTTGTCACTCTCTGGAACAGTCAGGATGGGAGCACTGGTCAGTCTCTTCTTCAGCTCTAGAAAACTGTGCTTGCATTTATCCGACCATTCAAACTTCTTGTTCTTTCTGGTCAAGGCTGTGAGTGGAGAGGCTATTCTGGAAAAGTCCTCCATAAATTTTCTGTAATATCTTGCCAGGCCTAAGAAGCTTCTGATTTCACTGGCATTCTTGGGTCTACACCAGTTGCTGACTGCCTCTATCTTGGCTGGATCAACTTGAATGCCTTCTTTGGATACAATGTGACCTAGGAAGGTCACCTGATCTAGCCAAAACTCACACTTTAAGAATTTTGCATAGAGCTTCTCCTGCTGAAGGATCTGCAGCACTATCTTCAAGTGTGTAGCATGGTCCTCTGGAGTCTGTGAATATATGAGGATATCATCAATAAATACAATGACGAATTTATCGAGATACTCCCTGAAGATGTGGTTCATCAGCTCCATGAAGACTGCTGGAGCATTGGTTACTCCAAAAGGCATTACTACAAATTCGTAGTGGCCGTATCTTGTCCTGAAGGCCGTCCTGGGAATGTCACTTTCTTTAATCTTCAGCTGATGATACCCAGAACGGAGATCTATCTTCGAGAACACTGTAGCCCCTTTGAATTGATCAAATAAATCATCTATTCTAGGAAGGGGGTACTTGTTCTTGATGGTTACCTTGTTCAGAGCTCTGTAGTCTATGCACAGACGCATAGACCCATCCTTCTTCTTGACGAAAAGTACAGGAGCTCCCCAGGGTGAATGACTCGGGCGAATGAAGCCCTTGTCTAGTAGCTCCTGGAGTTGCTCTTGTAATTCCTTCAACTCTGCTGGAGACATACGATATGGGGCCTTCGAGACCGGACCGGTACCGGGCACTAGCTCGATCTCGAATTCCACTTCTCGTTGGG
>JAGFNQ010003193.1:70783-123479 GCA_024364735.1 Boesenbergia rotunda | reverse complement strand
AGAAAAATTCGAACGAAAAAAATTTTTAATGAAAAAAAATTGAGAGAGAAAATAAAAAATCCGAAATTTTCAAACTGGTGGTTGCACCAAGTTTGAATTCCCCGCTCTGATACCACTTGTTGGATCGAGAAAGACCGATAGAGGGGGGGTGAATATCGGAAAATGTTCGGATTTAACAGAAAGAGTAAGTGCGCGGCGGAATAAAGACAAACAACGCAAACACCAAGGTTTTACTTGGTTCGGAGCCTGGGTCGACTCCTACTCCAAGGCCCACGGTCGTTGACCGTTTACTTTGGGCAATTCTATAGTGCGTAAAACGGTTACAAAGTGAGATTACAAAATTACTGTAAATAAAAATATACACTTTGTTTTACCAACTCCCGGTGTAGATCGAGTTTCGGTGCAGTGGGAGGTTGACGGCGCTTCGTTCTTGAGTCGGGAAGTTTCCGGAGCAGAGCGCGATCGTCAGAGCGTTTGGATGCGTTGAATGAAAGCGATGTCGAAGCTAGGGGTCGAGGGGTGCTATTTATAGCACCTAGGGGCGCCCTGGTCGTCGAGGGCGTCCTGCCACGTGTCACCCGATCCGTGCTTCGCTCGGTCAAGAGTTATCGCACCGGAATAGGGATGAGGTTTGACCTCTGGGGCGCCCTGGTCGCTGAGGGCGCCTTGGTTGACCCGGTCTTCTCGGCTGGATTGAGTTGAAGCTTCGCAGAGAGAGCTGGAGGCGCCTTGGCTGCTGAAGGCGCCTTGGCTGCTGAAGGCGCCTTGGCTGCTGAAGGCGCCTTCGCTGCTGAGGGCGCCTTCGCTGCTGAGGGCGCCTTGCCCAGTAAGCAGCTGAAGCCTATTTTGCTTCGCTTGGTTCTGGTTCACCTTGAGGGCGCCCTGGACACTTAGGGCGCCTTACTCAGCTGTTGCCTCACTCCTTTGAGGCTCTCTGAGTTGCAGACACACGTCCCTTTGGTCCTGCATCAAGGGTTAGTCCAAAACACAACAAAACAATTAATAATTATTTTATACAGCTTTAGCTGTCTTGGTTCTGACTTTGGTCTCCAAAATGGAGCCCTAGGTCGAACCGACGCCTAATGTTCCCTCAAGGGAAACGCGTCCTCACCTACTCTTCTCGGGAGAATTTACCTGGTGCCAACTGGCTCCTCCAGTTGGACTTTTGCCCGGCAGCCCTTCGCCAGGTCTTGAGCACCAAGCAACCCTTAGCTTGGTGCCTAGCGGTCCTTCGCTAGGTTTTTACTTCTGGCAACCCTTCGCCAGGGCCTAGCATTCCTTCGCTAGGGCTTGTCCATTCTGGCAGTCCTTCGCCAGTGCCCAGCATTCCTTGCTAGGGCTTTTCCTTTCTGGCAGTCCTTCGCCAGTGCCCAGTATTCCTTCGCTAGGGCTTTTCCTGTACACTCAAGAAACTTGTTAGACAACAAGAAAGACTTAACTTTTGACCTATGTTGCCATTATCAAAACACAGGTTTGACTTAGGTGCATTTCTGCACCAACACATTCTTCCCTAAACTGACCAATTCATTCTCTTTCAGTTTCTTCTTATGCACACACAAATCCTTGAGAAATTTAGCATACTTGGGAATTTGTTTGATCATGGTCAACAAAGGCACATTAATCTCCACCTTACTGAAAAGTTTTACAAGCTCATTATACTCCTTGGCCTTCTCTTCCTCCACTTACTTTTTGGCTTGAGTCTTGCACTGTGGAAAAGGTAAAGGAACCTTTGATTCCTCCACTTGAGCCGAAATTTTTAGAGTTGAGACTTGAGCTGGAATTCCACTAGATGTAACTGTTGTAGGCTCACTTTTCCCACTGATTTCTCCTTCATTTTTCACCAAAATCACAGGATCTGTTGAAGAATGACTTGGGCTTGAACTAAGATCACAACCAACTGATTTAGGAGACATTTTAGGGCTGTTTTGAGCTGAAAAACTAGGTGCTGATCGGTTTTCAGAAAATTCAGCCCTTGGAATGTTTAAACTTGAAGCAACCTTCCCACTCCTCAATGTGATGGCACTAACGTTCCCCTTTGGATTAAGAGTAGCTTGAGAAGGTAATTGACATGATCCTTGGGCTTGCATTTGATTCATCCTACTAGCTAGTTGACCAATGTGTCTCTCTATATTTTGAAGGGTAAAATCATTTTTTTGTTGCCCTTGTTGTTGTTGCAAAATTTGTTATTGCTGAAGAATTTGTTACATCATTTCCTCTAGCCTTTGTTGTTGAGCATTCACCCCACTAGAACCTCCATAGCCTCCTTGATTAGCATGAGATTTTGATTGGCTTTGAAATGAAGGAGTAGGCTGCTGAAAATTATAACCTTGCTGTGAACTTTGAAAATTCTGAGGTTGGGGCTAATTAGATGGTTGAATGGACTGTTGAAATTGCTGAAAATTAGGCAGAGAACTTGGTTGAAATTGCTAGAAATTATTGTTCTAAAAATTTTGGTTTTGGGGCTGAAATTGTTGGTGTGAAGGCTGAAATTATTGGGGCTGAAATTGTTGACTTTGAAACTAAAAATTCTGATTGTAGGGTTGAAATCCTTGCTAAGAGGGTTGAAAACCTTGCTGATTAGGATGAAATCATTGCTGAAAATTGTGGAAATTTGGCTGGAATTGTTGTTGTGGCTGATTCAAAGGTTGGTTTTGCTAAAATTATTAATAATGTTGGTGCTTGGATGGCTAGAGAGGGGGGAGGGGTTAATATAGCTAGACACAAAATTGTTGCTCTTTTAAAATCTTCTGCACTTAACGGTTAGCAACAGCGGAAGCAATACAAAACCAAACAGAAGAGCAGAAACAAAGAACACACAAACCAATCGCTAAGACGGAGATGTACAAGATTCGGGGATAACTTGCCCCTACTCCTTGGCGTGCCCGTGAGGTGGGCGATCCCTTGATCGTCGGCAGATCAAGCCCCAGGTGAACCCGGATATAGTGAAGCCTCCTTCTTGGTGGAGAAACCTCTCCAAAGATCTCATGGATGATTGAACTTCAGTACAAGAGATCACACAAGAAGGAACGATCACTAGAAACTCTCAAGCAAGAACACTCAAGCACAAAGCAACAGAGAGCACAAGCACAGCCCAGCCAAACTTCCCAAGTTTCTATCTGTTCACTCCTATCTCGCTCCTCTGCTTCCACTTTATCTTAAGCATCTGCTCAACGTCGCTAGGCTCCATTAGCACCACTGAGCCACAGCCTGACCCCCTAACTCCCTGAGCGCTCAGTCCACTGAAGACCACTTCAGCTGAGCCTCCGTCAGTTTCCAGCCACGCCTTCGTCAGTTGCCTGCCACGCCAGACGCACGTTGAGACCTGAGAAGAGAAAAGAGTCAAACCTGCTCCATGGAAAGCCCTCAGTTGACTCTCCTCCATTGTTTAAATCACCTTCACACTTATCAGGAGCTTAACAAAGCATATCAAACATAATCAGTAAGTAGCAGTAGAAATCAGAACGCGATCAGAACTCTGACAGCGATTTCAAATTAAAGTTCAGCTTCTGATCAGTCACCAGACCAAACAGAGTGACACCTGATCGGTCACCAGACAGATCAGGATAGGCCCAGTCCGATCAGGCTCCATCTTGATCGGTCCACAGTGAGAAACCAGAAATCACGACATTCTGGTGATCGGTCACCCTGACTGATCACAGATCCTGGATCGGTCACCGGACCGATCCACAGCATTGCTGGGATACCTAGCTTTCGCAACCAAACCTCACTGATCGATCACCAGACCGATCAGGTTGTGGCCTGATCAGTCCGGGGACCGATCAGGGCACGGCCTGACCAATTAGGAAGCATCCTGATCGGTTATAGTGAGAAGCTCGCGATATTTGATCGTTCAGCATGACCGATCTGAGGGACTCCCTGATCGGTCACCAGACCGATCAGGAGTCGAACAAAAGCCAACCAAGGATTCTCTGTTCTCTCCCTGATCAGTCACCATACCGATCAGCCTTCTCTGGATCGGTCACCAGACCGATCACAATAGTGATTTCGTGCCAACTTCCCTGATCGGTCACCAGACCGATCCAGGGACTCCCATGTCAACTCTAAGTCAAGAGAACGACCTCCCTAGCCTTCTCTAACTCTTCCTGGACCCCCGGACAAAGACTCCATGCCCAGTTTCACTCACCGGGACTTCAACCTAGCTTCCCAAGCTAGGACCTGGCTTCACTCACCAGGATTTCATCCGACCTAGCTTCTCAAGCTAGGACCTAACCTAGCTTCTCAAGCTAGGACCTGGCTTTCCAAGCCGGGATTTCATCCAACCTAGCTTCTCAAGCTAGGACCTGGCTTCCCAAGTTAGGATTTCATCCAACCTAGCTTCCCAAGCTAGGACCTGACTTCCCAAGCCAGATTTCATCCAACCTAGCTTCCTAAGCTAGGACCTGGCTTCCTAAGCTAGGACCTGGTTTCCCAAGCCAAGATTTCATCCAACCTAGCTTCCCAAGCTAGGACCTGGCCCTCCAAGCCAGGGTTTCCACTTAGTCCCACTAGGTATGCCTAGTCCTACTAGGTCCTTTCCACTCCACCTAGTCCCACTAGGCCTTTTCCCATGCTAGCGTGTGATCTCCCAGATCCACCTGGACTTAATCCGAATTCACTCAACCAATCTTAAATCGTTGTCAACACCAAAACAACAATCGGGCCAGACTACATCAACAATCTCCCCTTTTTGTTGTTTAACAATCCCGATTTAAGTTTAGGTATTAGATCAATTGAAGTCCATTCAATTTTCATAAGGGAATCAAGATCCTCCCCCTACAATGATTAACCCTAAACTTAATCAACCATTTTCTCCCCCTTTGTCAAACATCGAAAAGGGTATGGTTATTAAGTTTTAACATAACTCCCCCTCAATCAAGGGTCTCCCCCCAAATCCAAAATAATCAAAGGATAATTTTTGAATTGCATATGAGAGGCATATACCATAAATGTATCATGGCAACAATGTATATGCATCATATGGCAATAAGTGTGAATTGCACATGAAAATATATACAGAATTATACCATGGTCAAACATGTATATGTTTCATATGACAAGTAAGGAATGCAGCTGTATCTGACACATAATCCTGATTGGTCTCCATGACCGATCAAGTTCGTTGATTATTTGATACAGACATATTTCTTATTAGTCTGGGGACAATCAGATTTCAGAAAAATTCCTGAAACTCTGATACGTTCCTGATCAGACTGCATTAATAATTTACATTCCACAACAGGGGTGTAGACTCCATATGGTATTTCAGAAAAATTTCTGAAACATGATCAAAGAACGAGAGTCATGATTCAACCAACCCTTTCTTCTGAGTTTGAAAATTCCAACATAGGTTTGTCTCAAATCAATATTGAGTTTTGTTCCAAGCATGATTAGCCAAACCTCATTTTAACACTTGATGTTTCAGAAAAATTTTTGAGAATCAAGGGTCTTAAAAATTTCTATCCATATTTTACCACTTGAACAAATTTGTGCTCCCTTAGTACCAGGTTTGTACCAATGGATGATCAAGTATGTTTCAATTGTAATTGGATTGTATTTTTGTTTGTATCAGTATGATCAAGTAAACTGATACAACTTGAAATGGGATCGGATTGAGGAGTTTTGACCCAATCAGGGAATTCCCTGATCTGATCGGTCACCGGACCGATCAGGGTGAGTCCTGATTGGTCAGTGGACCGATCAGGTGTGATACAGAAAGTTTGTTTACAATCCGTTCAGATTCCAGAAATTTCAAAATCGAGTTTGTTCAATTCTCAACCACTCCTAAACCCTTAGATTTAATAACTTTGATCCTAATCATGGAGTCTCTTAACCAAAATGTATATTTTCAAATCAAAGAAAATCATCTCCAATATAACTTGAGAGTAAAGCCCATTCATACAAAGTTTATAACATGATTCACAAAACATGGTAAACTTGAGCTAGATGTTGGGGATACATGTATATATATATATCCTAAGTTCTAGAATCTTGAGTTAGATTGATACAAAGGAATCACTAGATCATAGAACTTAAGCATTGAGTCCTTGTGAGATTTTTATACTGATCAGCACAAGCTATGTGTTCATCTTGTACTTAGCCCATTCATCCATGTTCTATCACTCATACAAGAAAATAGACACCTTGGGCTTAAGATAAAGCATTTCATACACCAAAAATTGCAGTAAACTATAAATTGCAACAATAAACCTAATTATCCTAAGCAATTCATTGTAAAAACAAGTTATGTGTCAACCTAAACCATTCATGTGAATTTGAGAGAATGGTGAGCACATTCCATACTAGGAATGGCCATGTTTTAGGAGCACCAAATATCAACCACCCATGTTGATAGATGCTCCCCCTCAATCAATGCTTATACAATTCTAAATATAGAGGTTTTAGGTACCCAAATTTTGGGACCTAATGCATCAACAATGAATGAATTTGGCACCCATGCCTTAGTCAATTTCTTTCTAGCTTTTTGAACCTTAGAGTCATTTGGTGATCAAAATTGGGTTCTTGACATTAATGATACAAAGGTTGGTTCTTTAGGTTGGTAACCTATACCGGCCTTGTTGTAAACCGCCCTTTGGGAATTTAGTACCATGTCTAAGGTTTTTGAGCCAATTGAAAACTTCTCAAGAATATTCTTGAGATTTTCAAATTTGCTCTTCAAATCCTTATTTTCATCCTCAAGGGACTTATCATGCATAACATCAATTACCTCATCCTTAGAGGTTTTCAATTTTTCTACTTCTAATTTTAAAGATTTAACTTTGGCCTTAGTTTTCTTAAGTATGTTTGTCAAGCAAGCTATTGTTCTATAGCACTTATCTAACTCGGGTGAAATTACCTCTTCATCATCCGAAGATGATGAAGGCGCGGTTGAGGAGTCACTCGATTCATCACTACTTCCTTCATTTGAGTCTTCTAAGGCCATGAAGGTCATATGACAGTAGCTTTCCTCCTCCTCCTTCTTCTTCTCCTTTTCTTTCCTCTTCCTTCTGTCACCTGCAACAAGAGCAACCCCTTTCTCCTTGGGGCTTTGATTAGAGATCTCATGTAGTTCCATATCACAAAATAAATCTTCTAACTTGACAAAAGAAAGATCCTTGGATACCTTGTATGCATCCACCATGGATGACCATAAAGCATTCCTAAGAAAAGCTTTTAGTACATACCTTATAAGGTCTCGGTTCTCGACCTTTTCATTTATGGAGTGAAGACCATTGTAGATCTCCTTGAACCGATAATGAAGCATACTCACAGTTTCGTTTTCTCCCATTGTCAAGTTCTGGAGTTGGCTGAGAAGGAGGTCCTTCTTGACTATCCGGGTTTTATGTGTTCCTTCATGGAGCTCAATGACCTTGTTCCAGAGGTCCTTGGCAGTGGAAAAAGGGTCGACTTTGATCAACTCTTCCTTGGTCATCCCACATTGTAGAGTGACCACCGCTTTGGCATCGGCTTCCCCTTTTCGAATCTGTTCAGCTGACCACATGGAGAAGTCAAGCTCTTTTCCCTCATGATCTCTTGGAAGGATGAAGCCCTCCTTCACAGCAAACAACATATTAATGTTGGTCTTCAAATAATACTCCATCTTCGATCTCCAATATTGAAAATCAGTGTCGTCAAAGAGTGGAGGTCGGCTGGTGCTAAACCCTTCTCTTACCATTGCCATCTTGTAGACTCTCGGATGTTAATCCGTGAACAGAGCCCCAAGCTCTGATACCATTTGTTGGTGCTTGGATGGCTAGAGAGGGGGGGGGGGGGGTAAATATAGCCAGACACAAAATTGGTGCTCTTTTAAAATCTTCTGCACTTAACGGTTAGTAACAGCTGAAGCAATACAAAATCAAACAGAAGAGCAGAAACAAAGAACACACAAACCAATCGCTAAGACGGAGATGTACAAGGTTCGGGGATAACTTGCCCCTACTCCTTGGCGTGCCCGTGAGGTGGGCGATCCCTTGATCGTCGGCAGATCAAGCCCCAGGTGAACCTGGATATAGTGAAGCCTCCTTCTCGGTGGAGAAACCTCTCCACAGATCTCACGGATGATTGAACTTCAGTACAAGAGATCACACAAGAAGGAACGCTCACTAGAAACTCTCAAGCAAGAACACTCAAGCACAAAGCAACAGAGAGCACAAGCACAACCCAGCCAATCTTTCCAAGTTTCTGTCTGTTCACTCCCGTCTCGCACCTCTAATTCCACTTTGTCTTAAGCTTCTGCTCAACGTCGCTAGGCTCCATCAGCACCACTGAGCCACAGCCTGACCCCCTGACTCCCTGAGCGCTCAGCACACTGAAGACCACTTCAGCTGAGCCACCGTCAGTTGCCAGCCACGCCTTCATCAGTTGCCAGCCGCGCCAGACGCCCGTTGAGACTTGAGAAGAGAAAAGAGCCAAACCTGCTCCACGGAAAGCCCTCAGTTGACTCTCCTCCATTGTTTGAATCACCTGCACACTTATCAGGTGCTTAGCAAAGCATATCAAACATAATCGGTAAGTAGCAGTAGAAATCAGAACGCGATCAGAACTCTGATAGCGATTTCAAATTAAAGTGCAGCTTCTAATCGGTCACCAGACCGATCAGAGTGACACCTGATCGATCACCAGACCGATC
The DNA here is from genome assembly GCA_024364735.1 of Boesenbergia rotunda. NCBI lineage: Eukaryota > Viridiplantae > Streptophyta > Magnoliopsida > Zingiberales > Zingiberaceae > Boesenbergia > Boesenbergia rotunda. The sequence goes on along the minus strand of JAGFNQ010003193.1, from coordinate 114,853 downwards.
ATGATAGGCCCAGTCCGATCAGGCACCAGCTTGATCGGTCCACAGTGAGAAACCAAAAATCGGGACATTCTGGTGATCGGTCACCCTGACCGATCACAGATCGTGGATCGGTCACCCTAACCGATCACAGATCATGGATCGGTCACCGGACCGATCCACAGCACTGTTGGGATTCCCAACTTTCGCAGCCAAACCTCACTGATCGGTCACCAGACCGATCAGGTTGTGGCTTGATTGGTCCGGGGACCGATCAGGGCATGCCCTGACCGATCAGGATGCATCCTGATCAGTTATAGTGAGAAGCTCATGACATTTGATCATTCAGCCTGACCGATCTGAGGGTCTCCCTGATCGGTCACCAGACCGATCAGGAGTCGAACAAAAGCCAACCAAGGATTCTCTGTTCTCTCCCTGATCAGTCACCATACCGATCAGCCTTCTCTGGATCGGTCACCAGACCGATCACAATAGTGATTTCGTGCCAACTTCCCTGATCGGTAACCAGACCGATCCAGGGACTCCCATGTCAACTCTAAGTCAAGAGAACGACCTCCCTAGCCTTCTCTAACTCTTCCTGGACCCCCGGACAAAGTCTCCATACCCAGTTTCACTCACCGGGACTTCAACCTAGCTTCCCAAGCTAGGACCTGGCTTCACTCACCAGGATTTCATCCGACCTAGCTTCTCAAGCTAGGACCTGACTTCTCAAGCCAAGGTTTCATCCAACCTAGCTTCTCAAGCTAGGACCTGGCTTCCCAAGCCGGGATTTCATCCAACCTAGCTTCTCAAGTTAGGACCTGGCTTTCTCAGCCAGGATTTCATCCAACCTAGCTTCCCAAGCTAGGACCTGGCTTCCCAAGCCAGGATTTCATCCAACCTAGCTTCCCAAGCTAGGTCCTGGCCCTCCAAGCCAGGGTTTCCACCTAGTCCCACTAGGTCTTTTCCACTCCACCTAGTCCCACAAGGTGTGCCTAGTCTCACTAGGTCTTTTCCAATGCTGGCGTGAGATCTCCCAGATCCACCTGAACTTAATCAGAATTCACTCAACCAAACTTAAATTGTTGTCAACACCAAAACAACAATCGGACCAGACTGCATCAACAGATAAGGTTGCTGGAAATTCTAGAAATTAGGCTGAGATTGTTGTAGGGGTTGTTGTGAAGGATTTTGTTGGTAAAAAGAGTTTCCATACTTCAAATTTGCATGATCCCTCCAACCTGGATTGTAAGTAGATGAATATGGGTTATTCCTTGATTGAAATTGTCCTCTAGTCAAAGCTGCTAATGATTCATCTTGTTGTAGGTTTGGACACAAATCCGAGTTGTGTTCTTGACTTGAACAAATGCTACACAACCTCATCATTTGATTTGTAGGTGAAGGTACTGAAAAATTTTGATTTTGGCTCACATTGTTCAATGTCATTTGCTTTACCAAAGAAGTAAGCTCCATCAAAGAACTCTTGATCTCCTTTTGTTCGTTAGAAACCATTTGGACTTCATTCACTCCTCTAGTAGAAAGAGCTCTACTTCCAAATTGTTGTGAATTTTCTGCCATGTTTGAAATTAATTCCCCAGCCTGATCTGGTGTCTTGTTCACTAAAGCTCCTCGAGCTGCAGCATCAATCATAATCCTATCCATCTGAAGTAGGCCTTCATAGAAATTCTGAATAAGGAGTTGTTGATAAGTGCTATTTTGTTGATCATTTCAGGTTCTGAAATCCATGTTTGACCCATATTTTACTTGCTTAATGGTGAATTTACCCTAGGTTCTAAGACTTACACTCATTTTGGACCTAATTGTAAATTTTGATACATTTGAATTATTTTACTACTAAATTGTTGATCTACTTTTGCAGGATTAGAAGGATCATGGACCTAGGTCATACTGGGTCAAACTTGAGTCATAAGTGGACTGGATCAAGTAATCAAGCATCCGACTAATAAGGGTCGTCCGATTCAAGAACAGGAAAGATCTGAGCCACCGGAGAACTTTTGAGGCAATCCGAGATGGGGTTAAGGCTAATCATGCACTCAGATCAAGATCTGAAGGTTTCATCCAAATCAGAGATCGTTTAGCCGTTGGAGAAAACTCAGGAGGATCTAGACCGTCCATTCAATGAATAGGTTGATCTGAGCCATCTGTTACAAATCTAGAAGATCCGAGCTACTGAGAGGCAGATCCTGACCCTTGATCAATATCATCAAAGTTTGGTCCAGATCGGACAAGGATCAACCGTTGGATGAGTGCTGGCTAATCTGAGCCGTCCATTTCTTAACTATTTAAACTGTCAGCTGCTCCCGATCACGGTGTCGCGTCATCGCCAGTTCTTTGCGTTTCTTCGGTTGTTCTTCGTTTCGTTCGCAGTTTTCTTCATCCGAAAGGCGTGGCCAACTCGATTTTAACCTTGGAACAAGATCTGGATTATTGGGAAGAAGTTTCCTTGGAGATTTTAGCTTAGATTTGCATCGAGACAGAGTTTGATTGAGGGTTTCATCAACTCTGTGATCCGATCGATTGGATCACGATTTCGTGCCGTTTTCTTCCGTCGGAGCTAACTGGAGGGTCTTCTGTTATGTTGTGATCATCACCAAATCATCATCACACCTCAACATCGTGAGATCGAAGAGATGGATTGGGTTTTCTCAGCTTGGTGCAGTCTGTGAGCAGATTCGACATTGAGGCAGTTTTTCGTTGATCTGCGGAGCTGAAGGGTTCTTGGCTTGCTCTTGTGTGACGACAAGGAGATCTTGAGCTAAGGGATGAATCGAGGCTTAGTTTCTTACTGAATTTCAATTTCTTATGCAATAGTTTCAATTGTAGCGTGCCATTTCTATTTCTGAATTCTGTATCAGTTTATTGGATCATTTTTTGGGTAGTTGTTAGCTTTTCAATTCTGCACTTTAGTTAGCTAGATTGATTGTGTAGTGAACGATTGCAATTAGATCAGTTACTCCACATTGAATCGTTTCTGAACTGTGTCTCAATTCTGTATTTTCTGTTCAACCTGTTTGCGTATCAATTTTTGTCTCAGCTTGCGTATCTGTTCCTGTTTGACTTCTGAATTTTGTATCCAGCAAGATTAGTTCTCTTCTGAATCTCCATTGTAGCTTGTACCATTTACTTAGCACTTAAATCAACTCTTGCATTTAGTTTCAGTTTTCGTATCAATTGAATTTCAGCAAGTTTAGTTCATCTTATCTGAATTCGTGCCAAGTAATCATTAGTATCTCTTCAGCTTTTCGGAATTCTCGATTAGTGACTTAAGTTCAGTTTGCAATTGTTAGCTTCAGCCCTCAAATTGTCACTGCATCATTGCTTTCGATTGTTTAAGTCCTGCATTTTCATCTCTGCCTTCAAATTATTGCTGCATATCAGTTGCTGATATGAAATTTTGCTTCAGATTCATTTGTTTTTGCATTCATCTGTGTTTGAATTCTGCATTCAATTCATTTGCTTTACGTCAGTTGCCTTGTATCAGTTTATAGATTTGCATTTAGTTTCAATTTTTGGTGTCAAGTTTGTTGCTTGCGGTTAGTGTCAAGTTAGGTTTCGGCAGTGTCTTCGTATTGATTTGTTTTAGATTGCTAAACATTGTTTGGATTCATTTACTCTGCATTTGGCTTGCACTTAAANTTATAAAATAAACCAAGTGTGGTTTGTTTTATAAAATTATGGATGATATAAATTTTTATATTAATAAACCAAGGTTTGGTTTATTTTTCATGGTAATTAAAATGAACCATGGATTGGTTTATTTTATAAAATCAATCATGGATTGATTTACCATGATAAGGAAATTTATTCCATAGGAGAGAAGATTTTTATCATGAATTAAAATATGATTTTAACCATGATATAAAATCAAACTTGGCATGATGGAATAAGTTATTGCATATTTGAGAGGCTTGATGGTTGAGAGGCCACTATATAAAGGACCCAATGCAAGGCTTGGGTGTGTGATAATTATAGAGATGAAGGCATAGGCTCTCTCCCTCTCTTTCTCTCCTTCTCTTCTCTCCTTCTTGCCATGCGCCAACCAGCCCCAAGAAGGAGCACCAGCCGACCATCCTTTTGTGATTAGTCCTCCGACTTCTCTCTTGGTTTTTCTCGTCGCGTTCTCAGAGAATCTAGTAGTTCTCGAGAACACGAAACTCGTGGCTTTGCGAAGTCATCCCGAAGATACTCGGCGTGGACGCGAATAGAGGCGGAGCGTCCAAGGGACGCTTACGGTTGGATCTCGCCCCTTCCTTCGAGTTACGCGAGGTAATATGTAAATTAGTTTATGTTTCTGCAAATTTTTTAAATATATGATCCTGTCTACACAAGATAAAATTGCATGCTTAGATGTGTGGTTAAATGATTTAGAAAAATTATTTATGCTAAACCTTCCGCTGCACGTAATTAATTTTAAAATTATGAACCCGCATTCATATCAACATGCACCCGGTCCCGACAGTGGTATCAGAGCCGAGTTTTGTGTTCGATATAATCATATAATTGTTTTTGCGGAAAGCTTTGTCATGATCTCAATTTTGGAAAAATTTTCAATTATGGAAACTTTCCAATTATGGTAAATTTTCGATTTAGGAATTTCAAAGTTTGGAAATCCTCATGAAATATCGCAAACTTTTGAAATATCTCTATTTCTGAAATTTTATGATAATTGTGAAATCTTTCCATTTTTGAAAACTTTCCAATTTTGGAAATTTTCTATTTTGGAAAAACGTAAGTTTTCTTTGTAACAGAAACTTACAATTATACTGAAACCTTTTATTTTTTAAAAACTTTCCATTTATGGAAAGCTCGCAATTTTGGGCACTTTTTTTCAAGAAAGTCTAGACAAATTATTGGAATATTAATTGACATTTAAATTTATAATTGAAAATTAAATTATTTTCAAAATTCATTATTTTGGATTGAGCCTCGGGGAGCCGTACAATTTAATGTTAGTTGTTATAATTAAATTTCATAAATTGATTTTAATTTGTTAAATGTTTAATTTGGATTTAGCCTCGGGGAGCCATCCAAATTAAGTTATTGATATTAATTTTCCATAAATAAAATATGTGATCAAATCTTGGAAATTTTTGAGGTGATTCTCAAACGATAATTTCCTTATTTGATTTATGAGGTGATGCTCTTACATATTATTGTCTCCAAAATTAATTAGGAAAATTGTTTACTATAGAGTATATTTCCTTAAATAATATTTTCATGAAAATAATATGTGGTTGAATTAAGGGAACCTGTCTCTTAATTTAATAAGATTTGATTTAGAGAAATCAAAGTCTTAAACATATTATTTCCAAAATTGATTATGATAATTCAGGAAATTGTTTCCCAAAATAATTTCTTGAATAAAGTATGAAATTAGAATTAGGAAATCCGGTTCCTAATTCAATTAAAGAGACTTGATAAATTAAGTCACATACATACATTATTAAGAAAATTGTTAGAACATGACATAATTATTTGCCATGAATGTGCATAAAAGAAAAGGATGAGACCCAAAACCCCTTACAAAATATTAAGGCCAACACCTTCCATTAATATGGTTAGAACCGGAGTTTTGTTTCTCGTTTGGGTTGATGGACACATCCATGCCCGGCTTGAACCTCAACATGTTCAAACCATGGAATTAGTTTATGATTAATATAGTTGGAGTTAGAGGTCAATCCTTAGTTTTGGTTGTTGGACACATCCAGGCCTGACTAAACGGTTGAATGAGCTCTAACCATATTAAAACTATTTCTTGATTAATGGGTCAACCTTAAGCTTGAAGCATCGATTTGTTGTGCCACAACCAAGGTCTATGTAAAGAGAGGTGCAGATGGGTGCTATGTATATTGTTGCATACTTGTTAATTAGTTAACAACCCAATGGTTTATGCAAACATTCAATTAGTTGATAGCATAATGTAATAGTTACATATGTATAATATGTAATCGGTATAATTACCTACCTTCATAGCTAAGAATAACTTGATGGACTCTAGCCATGGTTGTTCTTATCTATGGTTGGATATCAACCTATTTGGAGATGTTCCTACGATCTCCCGAATTGATAAAAAGGGTTATTCAATTCGAAAAATAAATAGGATTTAATTAATGTATATTGATGCATTCTTTATCATTCTCATCACATAACCTCAATTTATATTTCTAGGATAATCACCTGATTATGTCTTCTCTGAATTTATGTTCCATTTTGGACACCAATAAGCTGACTAGGCCAAACTTCATGGACTAGCTTCGAAACCTGAGGATAGTCCTCAAGGCAGAAAAGCTTGCTTATGTCCTTGAAGAACAACTTCCCAACCATCCTCCTGAAGATGCAACTCCAGACCAGTTAGTGGCCTATCAGAAACATGTGGCCGATTCTGAACTTGCGAGTTGCATCATACTGGCCGTTATGGTACCTGAGCTATAAAAGCAGCATGAGAATATGGATGCTCATACCATCGTCTTCCATCTTCATCAGTTGTTTGACGAGCAGGCAAGATCCGAAAGGTTTGAGGTCTCCAGACTCCTCTTCACCTCTAAGATGCAGGAAGGTACTTCTGTTTCACAGTTTGTATTGAAGATGCTGGGGTACATTGAGCGACTAGGCACACTCGGATTTGCAATGGATCACGAACTAAGTATTGACTTAATTCTGCATTGTTTGCCCAAGAGTTACTCACAGTTTGTGATGAACTATCGGATGAACAAACTGGAGACTACCATTCCTGAGTTGCTTAACCTGCTGAAGACTGTAGAGCCTTCTGTAAAGCATGATCAGAAGACGGTATTGTTAGTTGGTTCCTCAAAGAAAGGCTCTAATAGGAAGCCCAAAGAACAAAATAAGGGAAGGAAGAAAAAGGACAAAATGATTGAAAAGGCACTTGCTATCACTGCAGCAAGGAGGGCCACTGGCGAAGAAACTACAAGGTTTATCTTGAGTCCTTGAAGAAGAAGGCATCCGATGCCCCATCCTTTTCAGGTATCATCGTTATTGAATGTCACTCTATTTTCTCGGACACCTGGGTACTTGATACTTGGTGTAGCTCACATATATGTAATGACATACAGGAGCTAAGGAATAGAAGAAGACTCGTCAAGGGAGAAGCGAATTTGCGAGTTGGAAATGGAGCAATGATTACTGCTGTTGCCATCGGAACATATTTGCTAAAGCTCCCTACTGGACTTGTCTTAGAGTTGGATAATTGTTATTTTGTTCCTTCGTTAATAAACAACATTATATCTATTTCATGCTTGAATGAAAAGGGTTAACATTTAACTTTTAGTAACAATTGCTGTTACATAACTTTAAATGGTGTTCTTTATGGGACCGGAACTTTATGCATTGGTATCTACACGTTAGATTTATCCGGTGACATTTTCAATATCGAAGTTAGCAACAAACGTGCTCGAATAGATAATCAAATAGACTCTTATATGTGGCATTGTCGTCTTGGCCATGTAAGTAAGAAACGCATGACCAAATTACACCGATGTGGAATTCTAGAATCATTTGAACCCGGTTCATTTGATACATGCGAATCATGCTTAAAAGGCAAGATGACCAAATTACCCTTTTCCGAAAAAGGTAAACTAGTGGGAGAATTGCTTGGTCTAATACATACTGATGTATGTGGACCAATGTCAACTCTTGCACAAGGAGGCTATAGCTACTTCATTACCTTTATCGATGATCACTCACGATTCGGGTATGTGTTCTTAATGAAACACAAATCTAAAGCTTTTGAGAAATTCAAAGACTTCAGAAGTGAAGTAGAGAAATAGCTTGACAAAAGTATTAAGATACTTCGATCCGATTGGGGTGGTGAATACTTAAGTCAAGAGTTTCAAGATTATCTTAGGGACAATGGGATATTGTCTCAATGGACTCCGCCATATACACCACAGCATAATGGTGTATCTTAAAAGCGTAACCGAACCTTGATGGGCATGGTTAGATCTATGATGAATCATGCAACTCTTCCAAAATCCTTTTGCGGCTATGCACTTAAGACAGCTGTTTACTTACTAAACAGAGTCCCGACCAAGGTAGTCTCTACTACTCCATATGAGATGTGGAATAGTAAGAAACCTCATTTATCTCACCTAAAGATATGGGGTTGTCCTGCTTATGTAAAGCGGACTGTATCAGACAAATTGGATGTTAAGTCTGATAAATGTCTATTTATTGGATACCCTAAGGAAACGAAGGGTTACCAATTCTATCATCCCTTGGAACAAAATGTGTTTGTTTCAAGGAATGCCGTATTTCTAGAAAAAAGAATTTCTTTTACAAGAAAACAGTGGGAGTAGCATTGAACTTGAAGAAGTTCAAGAAACCCCAATAGACATTACAGAGATACCTAGTCTAGACCCACAACCAATAACTCATAATGATGAGCTATCAGTTGAACCTAAAACAACACCACTTCTTCATAGGTCTGATAGGACAGCCAATATTCCAGATAGATATGGATTTCTCATAAGTGAATCGAACGGCGTGTTTCTCATTAACGATGATGAACCTATCAGTTATGAAGATGTTTTGAAAAATTCAGAAAGGGATAAATGGCTTGAAGCCATGAAGTCAAAAATGGATTCCATGTACAAAAATCAAGTATGGGACTTGGTTAACCCACCTGAAGGGATTATGCCGATAGGGTGCAAGTGGATTTTCAAGAAGAAAACCGACATGGAAGGTAATGTTGTTACCTTTAAGGCTAGATTAGTGGCAAAAGGATATCGTCAGAAACAAGGAATTGATTGTGACGAAACCTATTTGCCAGTAGCTATGCTTAAATCTATTTGGATGCTCCAGGCCATAGCAGTTCATTATGATTATGAGATATGGCAAATGGATGTGAAAACTGCTTTCCTTAATAGAAACCTGCTTAAGGATGTATACATAATACAACCTGAAGGTTTCACATCGGTTAATAAAACCAAAGTATGCAAGCTTCGATGATCCATATATGGACTAAAGCAAGCATCCAGGAGCTAGAACATCCGTTTCGATGAGACAATCAAAGAGTTTGATTTCTCACAAAATCTTGACGAACCTTGTGTGTACAAGAAGGTTAGTGGGAGTGCAGTCATATTCCTAGTGTTATATGTCGATGACATATTACTTATAGGAAACGATATATCAGTCTTACAGTCAGTTAAAATTTGGTTGTCCAAAACTTTCTCCATGAAAGACCTGGGAGAAGCAACCTGTATCCTTGAGATTAGAATCTATAGAGATAGATCAAAACAGTTGCTCGGTCTTTCGCAGTCTACATATATAGACCGAGTGCTAGAAAGGTTTAGCATGTCGGAATCCAAGAAAGGTTACCATCCTATCAGGCATGGGATCAACCTTTCGAAGTCTATGTGTCCACGCACAGAAGACGAGAGGATTTGCTTGAGTAAGATTCCTTATGCATCCGCGATAGGATCTATCATGTATGCTATGTTATGTACTAGGCCCGATGTATCGTATGCTCTGAGCGTCACAAGAAGATACCAGTCTGATCCAGGAATGGATCATTGGGCGGCTGTCAAGACAATCCTCAAGTACTTAAGAAACACTAATGATGTGTTCCTAATATAAGGAGAAGGTGATATGGTAATACGTGGGTATATAGATGCCAGTTTCCAGACAGATAAGGATGACTCTAAATCTCAGTCCGGATACGTATTTATTTTGAATGGAAGCACAATAAGTTGGAAGAGTTCCAAGCAAGACACCGTAGCGGATTCTACCACGGAAGCGGAATATATTGCAGCTTCGGAAGCAGCAAAGGAAGCAGTCTGGATCAAGAAGTTTGTCTCAGAACTTGGTTCCAACCATTGATGAAGCAATATCGGTTTACTGCGATAACAATGGAGTTATTGCATAAGCGAAGGAACCAAGGTCTCTCCAGCGATCCAAACATGTGCTTCGCCGCTATCATCTGATCAGAGAGATTATAAGTAGGAATGATATACAAATTGAGAAAATTCCCGCTGAAAGGAATTTAGCGGATCCCTTAACTAAGGTCTTGCCTCAAAGCAAGTTTGAGGGTCATGTTAGAGCCTGTGGTATTGGGTACCGTAGCGATTGGCATTAGGCCAAGTGGGAGTTTGTTAGTGATATGAGAGAAGTGTCCTAAGGCAATCGCCTTATGATTGTAATCATTTATTTTAATAAATGAATATTCACTATATGAGTATACATGTTTGTATATTTGATTGAGATCTTAAACTCATTTACTGAATGTTCGCAATACAATTCACAGCATGAGAGAATTTGTGATGAATTCACAACTAGTGATTATCTCTACATGTGCAATTGTGAAATATCGAAATTGTCCCTAGTCGATGAATTGATAAATACGGACACTATCAATTCTGTTGATACTAGCATGGGTTATTCTCTAATCAGTTGATTCTCACTGGCTGGTGACATTGAGATGTCCGGAGATAAACATGAATGCTAGTTAAGGGAACTAGTTCATTGGAGTGATGGCTGTAAAACTTCATATGGTAGTCTACATATAGATATGTCAGTGAATTTATTACTACAACTTAAGTGTGATGTTCCTTTGACTTACGGTGTTCAAGTCATCTTGGCCATGGAGACTTATACTTTGACATCATAAGCAAGCATCTCCAAGGAGGTGTGGACCCAGGATGATTGGGTATAAGCCGAAGTGCCCGAAGATGTTTGAACAACCTACAAAGGATTCACCACTCCTTGCGAGGAGATGTATACCCGAGGCCTATCGTCGGATTGTTACTCAAAGCCTCTGGCCAGAGCATGATATGTTCAGAGTATGAATCTCTTAAATACATGAGAGTAATTAAAATCCGTAGGACGAGAAAATGTTACTTGGGCTAGGTGTGACGTAGTCAGCCTAGTGGGGACTGACACACATAGACCATGTCCTAAACCAAGTGGGTATAAGATGGTGAAGGGAATGGGGCACGATTCATTATAGCTGCTGAAAGGTTTCAGAATTGTTTCTGAGGTTAACCGTTGATCTTTCGATTAATTGGGTATCATGATCTACTACTAGGTGCCACTCATGATCATTCTATAATTAATTGATTAATTATAGACGACCAACATAAATCGAAAGCCTATTTAGTCACATGCACTATGAGTAATCCGAGGGATTTAAAACGAGTTGAAAATTAGATTTTCCAATCAAGAGAGATTAAGTTTGGTTGAGCCAAACGATAAGTCGAATCTGAATTATTCAGAGACGCATCAGAAGCGTAAAATAGCTAAGTCTTTTGAAGACTTAGTAGATGAATTAAATAAATTTAATTCATTGGGGGTTGGCTTGGATAGGCCGGCCATCGAGGCTTCCATCCTCTTTGCTTGGCCGGCCACAACCAAGGGAGAGAACCAAGTTTTTGGTTCAATTTATAAAATAAACCATGTGTGGTTTGTTTTATAAAATTATGGATGATATAAATTTTTATATAATAAACCAAGCTTTGGTTTATTTTTCATGGAAATTAAAATGAACCATGGATTGGTTTATTTTATAAAATCAATCATTGATTGATTTACCATGATAAGGAAATTTATTCCATAGGAGAGAAGATTTTTATCATGAATTAAAATATGATTTTAACCATGATATAAAATCAAACATGGCATGATGGAATAAGTTATTCCATATTTGAGAGGCTTGATGGTTGAGAGGCCACTATATAAAGGACCCAAGGCATGGCTTGGGTGTGTGATAATTATAGAGATGAAGGCATTGACTCTCTCTTTCTCTTTCTCTCCTTCTCTTCTCCCCTTCTTGCCGTGCGCCAACCAGCCCCAAGAAGGAGCACCAGCTGGCCATCCTTTTGTGGTTAGTCTTCCGACTTCTCTCTTGGTTTTTCTCGTCGCGTTCTCGGAGAATCTAGTAGTTCTCAAGAACACGAAACTCGTGGCTTTGTGAAGTCATCCCGAAGATACTCGGCGTGGACGCGAATAGAGGCGGAGCTTCCAAGGGACGCTTACGGTTGGAACTCGTCCCTTCCTTCGAGTTACATGAGGTAATATGTAAATTAGTTTATGTTTCTGCAAAAATTTTAAATATATGATCGTGTCTACACAAGATAAAATTGCATGCTTAGATGTGTGGATAAATGATTTAGAGAAATTATTTATGCTAAACCTTCCGCTGCACGTAATTAATTTTAAAATTACGAACCTGTATTCATGTCAACATGCACCCGGTCCCAACACCCTTGAGGTAGACAAACCCTTGATCCTTCTGTGGATCACACCCCAAAAATCTCCGAATAAGTCTTTCTCCTTCTCGGTGGAGGATAACCTCTCACAATCCTTCTTCCTCCTTACAAGATGAAGCTAAGGTTTAGGAGGAAGATAAACACTTGGAGCATGAGCACTTGAGCTCTAAAGTAAAGATCTTCCAATGAAGAGCTAAACTCTCCAAAGTCTCATGATCCCATTTAAATAGTGGAGAGAGATGTTAAACAAACAACTCAGTCCCGACATCAGTTGACGGATGCCTTAGCCAACGGCTAGCCTAACGACTCTATTTCGAACAGACCAGTCGACTGCTCTGGAGACCATTCGACTACTCCTAGTTGTTCGACCTTACAAAAAGATGAGTTGACTGGTGCCCATTCCAGTTGACTGCTACAATGCGCTCTCAATAGTACTAGTTGACAAGTTCCCTTGCCAGTCGACTGACCTACTTACAAATGCACTCTCAACCACACCGGAGTTTGCCCTTTGCGTATGCCTTAAAGTCCACTTCCTTGGATTGCCCCTTGAAGTTCTCTTCCTTCGGCTCTCGTCCCTCGGATGCGCACACAAGCCCGCGGCTTGTCTTCGTGCCATTCTTCACGTATGCATTTGAAGTCTACTTCCTCGGCTCGCCCATGAAGTCTTCTTCCTTGGCTCTTGTCCCTCGGATGCTTTACTCCGTTACTCCTCATGTGTGATTCACAAAGTCCTGCCAGACTCAAACACACATCAAATTAACATGAAAGCCTAACTTAATCATATTGACACACACATCAAAACCCATGATCTACCCGATCAAACATGGGTAGATTACACTAACACGAAGATCTTCCTTTCATTTCAGGAGTCGGTATAATTATTTTTCTTTTATTATATACTTCAGTTCTGTAATTTGTAATATTCTTGCGATTATTAGTATTGGTCAAAGTAAATGATCAAGAATCATGGGCCTTGTAGTAGGAGCCGGTTAAGACTCCGAAGCAAGTAAAATCAACTTGAGTTAGCGATCGTGCTGTGTATTATTTTTTGTTGCTTCCAATCTCTCTCTAACTCCAACACTTAGTCTAACCTTAAGTTTCCACTGTGCACTCTATCATCGTTAAGTTTTAAAATTTGAGGTTTTGTTAAGCGATATTCACCCCCCCCCCTCTATCGCTCAATCTCGATCCTACAGTTTGAGTTCCACTTTTTAGGATCCAAGGGTTCTACATCTTCAGTTGGTGGTGTGAAGCCCTTTTTAAAGCTGAACCGCAGATCGATGTTTGATTTTAGGAAGCACTCCATTATTTTCTTCTAATAACTGAAATCATCTTCGTTGAAAAGGGGAGGTCGGACTGTACTGTATCCTTCTTGGTGGGAGTTTGCCATTCTTGCACAAAAAAATGACAAAGAAATTTCCAAGAACTTGTCTTGGGACTACAAGTGTGGTTGGAAAGAAAACTAAATTGAAAAGAGAAAAAAGTAAATGCTAGAAAGACCGTTAGGTCTTTCCAGAGTCAATAGGGCTCTAATACCAATTGTATGATCATTAGAGATGAGGGGAGGGGGGAGGAGTGAATCTCGCTCGTTTTAAAATCTTTTCATTGTTTTGCATGTTAATCAATGTAAAGAAGTGGATAAATAAAAGACAGGACAAAAGTAATTTTTTACTTGGTTCGGAGCTTTCATCGACTCCTACTCTAAGGCCTGTGATCCTCAAACGCTTTCGTTGGGCAATCCTCTAATGTTCTTCTCTATGCAAAACCTTCGGAGAAGCAAACTTGTACAAAATATGAGGAGCACAGTAATTGTAATACACCGATACACCGATATATATATATATATATATATATATATATATATATATATATATATATATATATATATATATATATATATATATATATATATATATATATATATATATATATATATATATATATATATATATATATATATATATATATATATATATAATTTATGCTTAGAATCTTACCGCGTAAACTCATGCGGACCAAGTGTATTTATTTTTTTGTATGTTTTATTTTTTTTAACTTGTGATTATGTCATTTAAGATTTTACCTTTAAGATTTATTAGTTAGGTTATAGTTAAATTTCAAATCGAAAAAATAGTTAATGTTTGCACGGAGTTTGCGAGGTAAAATCCCTAGCATATCAAACGCCTATATATATATTTATATATTAGATCTGCTACGGACTATCCACCGCGAATTGCTATGCACCCCTTGTTGGATCGAGAGAAATGATAGAGGGGGGTGAATATCGTAAAATGTTCCGATTAACAGTTAGAGAAATTACGCACCGGAAATGTAAATCAAACACACGCAAACACCAGGTTTTTTACTTGGTTCGGAGTCGCGGTCGGCTCCTACTCCAAGGCCCACGGTCGTTGACCATTTTCTGCGGGCAATTCTATATTTTTGCAAAATCAGTTTACAAGATGGTATTACAAAATTAGTGCAGTAAACTTAAAAGTAACTCTTCTTTATCGACGTCCGATGTAGATGGTATTTTCGGAGCAGTGGGACGACGTCGGCGCTTGAATCTCGAGTCGGGAGGTTTCTAGAGCAGAGCGCGGGAGCAGAAGATTGTGAATGCATTGGAAGGATTGATTGCTGAAGCCTTGGGGTCAAGGGCCCTTTTATAGCCCTTGGGGGCTGCCGGAACGTTGGGGGCGCCCCCCCCCCCCCACGTGTCAGCTAATCCAAGTTCCTCTCGGTCAACTCTGATCCATTAAAACTCAGGATCAGGCTTTGACGGGGGTGCCCGGGTTGACTGGGTCAACTCTTATCCGTTGGCTTCGCTGGGTTCTGCTTCGTTGGCTTGACCTGGGGGCGCCCGGACCATCCGGTGCGCCCGGGAGCATGGGGGGCGCCCGGGAGCATGGGGGTGCCCCGCCCATAAGCTGTCGAAGCACTCATTTTGCTTCATGTGATTTGTATTCACCTTGGGGGCGCCCGAGACACTCCGGGCACCCTGGTCAGCTGCTGCTTCACTCCTTTGAGGCTCTCTCAGCTGCAGACACTCGTTCCTTTGGTCCTGCATCAAGGGTTAGTACAAAAACAGCATAAAGCAATAATATGTTAGTTTTATACAGCCTTAGCTGTCTTGGTTCTGAGTTTGGGTCTCCCAAATGGAGCCCTAGGTCGAACCGACGCCTACTGTTCCCTCAACGGGGAACGCGTCCTCACCTACTCCTCTCGGGAGAATGTACTTGATGCCAACCAGCTCCTCCGGTTGGACTTTTGCCCAGCAATCCATCGCCAGGTGCCTGGCTGTCCTTCGCCAGGTCTTCAGTACCAAGTTGCCCTTCGCTTGGTGCCTAGCAGTCCTTCGCCAGGTATTCAGTACCAAGCTGCCCTTCGCCTAGTGCTTAGCAGTCCTTCGCTAGGGCTATGTATCCTGGCATTCCTTCGCCAAGTGCCTAGCAGTCCTTCGTTAGGGCTTTGTATCCTGGCATTCCTTCGCCAGGTGCCTAGCAGTCCTTCGCTAGGGCTTTGCCTGCACACTTGAGTAATATGTTAGATAAACATTATACCATAACTTTTGAACCCTTTTGCCATTATCAAAACACAGGTTCGACTTGGGTGCTTTCTGCACCAACAATCTCCCCCTTTTTGATTTATGGCAACCCTGGTTCAAAAAGTTAAGTTAATCAGAAAATGAAATTTTGTTTCCTCCCCTTGGAAGGAATCTCCCCCTAGATTTTTTAAAAGTTCGTAGGGTTTTTTAAAAATAAGTTTTAAGTCTAAAGATGGATTTAATTTTTCTTAGAACAATTTTCAATAGAGCTCTAAAGTCGTATTTTTCAAAACAAGTTTCGTTGTGCACTTTGGAAATATTTATACATAAGTTTGAATACTTAGATAAATTTTGCAAACTTAAGTTTTGAAGTATTTAGAAGAATTTTGCAAACTTAAGTTTTGAAGTATTTAGAAAAATTTTGCAAACTTAAATTTTGAAGTACTTAGAAAAACTTTGAAGTATTGAAGTACTTGGAAAAATTTTGAAAACTTTTAAGTTTTGAAGTACTTGACAAAATTTTGAAAACGAATTAAGTACTTTTTGAATAGAGTTAAAAAATTTTATTAAAAATTTTAAACTCTCCTTTCCTATCTCTCCCCCTTTGCCATATATCAAAAATATATAAATATAGCAGAAACAGGATAATTAAATTGCATAAAAGCGATTAATAAATTGCACAATTTGCTGTACTAACCCAATTCAGGATATGAACTAAACCAAATCAGTTTCTTTTAGGGTCTTGTCTAACCCAATTAGCTACTTACTAACTGTATTGAACAGTAGTTTTCGCTGGGGTTAGTCAAGTTAAGTGTTCTGTTCAAGTTAGATTTTCTAAACTTGACACTTAACTTGATTACTATGTAAGTTGTATTTAGTGCCCCAATTACTGGAGATGCACTGACATAAAGCATCTTGAATTAAGGCAAAGACCTAAGCATCTCAACCCATTCTAGGTTATCAATTAAAAGTACCCTAAGGTGCTTGTGAGATGCTGGCTTCTATAGGTGCATGCAGTTCTAGGGTTAGGGCCTAGGCTATGTCCATTTGCGAAGAAGCCCTAGTTTTGTAGGGGGTAGTTTTTTTTTAAATAAAACTAAGTCAAAACCCGCTTTAAAATTGATTTTGAAGTAAAAAAAACCAACAGTAGACTAAACCTATTCTACCAAACATAATCCTAACTGCTGATCAAATAGTAGAGAAAAACAAGTACTTATCAAATAGACTCAGCACAGTCATACAAGTCAAACATGAGTCAACCCTACTGAGTAGGGGCAGTCAGATAGTCACTAGTACAATGCTAATCAAATCTAGGAGGAGGGACCAGGATGATCAGAAGAGCCTAGCTGCCAGGATCGAAACATCGCCATCATCTCGTGATACTGTGCGTCTCTGGTCTCCCTCTCAGCTCTAAGCGCACTCATATAGTCAGTGTAATAGCCTAGATTTGTCTCCATATATTCAGCATGATTTGCCTCCACTTCCTCTCAGAGGCTCTGGACCTGTATCTCCAACCGTGTCACTCTCTCGTAGAGTGTCGATGGAGGGGGCTCGTCTATGTGTGCTCGAGCCTCTACTGCCACATCGGCCACATCGACTTCAACCTCCTCGTCTGAGTCGATCTGAGCTCCGGCTAGCTGTCGTCTCCAAGTCAAAACCTCGGTGGTCGATACCTCTATACCAGCTAAAGAGAAGTTCCTAAACCCTATCTCATCAAAATCGGTCATCTCGGTTATTTCACCTACGGTAATGTCATGACCGTGGTGATGAAGGATGGAGGTGATGATGTGGCAGAAGGGAGTGCGCACTCGTCCTTGAGTGGTAACACTGGACGCATGCAGAATAGCATGAAACATGTGTAGTCCAATGTCAATGTCAAGATCATGGATCAGGGCATACAGAAGAAATGTATGAAAAGGTCGTATGGTCGCGACATCCCTAGTAGATAGTGGTAAAATGCAGCGGACCAGGACTATGTACAGGGCGTAGTCTTGGGCCTGAACTTCAACGTACTGAAATCGTCTAGCTACGGGGAGTCTAGCTTCCCTATAGAAATAGGAGTGGAGAGTGTCTAGAGTAATGTGGGAGTAGGGAGCATCAAATGGAGGATCCCTAGGTGGATAGCAACAAAAGGTGGACTGGGAAGGTCGTAGTCCATGAAATCGATTTAGTAAGGTAGGGGTAATTGACAAGGGTATCCCTTGAACAGTAGTGACAAACATGAGATCGGTCTGTCTAACTATGTTATTATAGAATTCTACACATAAAGATGTGTTAATGGAATGAGTGCAGAATACTAGATTGTCTAGTTGATAAAAGTTTATAACATTCATGGCTAAAGGACAGGATTGGGTGAAGAAATGTCTATTTAGATAGCTAGTTTTGATAGGCTTATAAGTTGTTCGAGCAAACATATTACAAAGTTCTAGAGTTGGGAACCTACGGTCGGGACTCGGTTCGGTACCGGGGTTCACTTGGCTTGCTCGGCATTTTCTAAGTTAAGAAACATGCATTTATAAGGAAGGAATTTAAGAAAATAATTCTAAATGCATAAAAGAAATCATACCGGGGAGGCATGGTTGAGATTGAGGAAGCACAAGTGTCACTTGATCTCCTTGGAAGGAAGGAAGTGAGTAAGGAGGATGGTTTTTGGTGTGGGAAGAAGAGGGGGTTCGGGTGCCTTTTTATAGGCAGTTCATTGGGGGCGCCCGGGAGCTCCCGGGGGTCCTGGACAGAAGTCTACTATTTTTGGCAGTGACTCGTGCTGGTTGGGGGCGCCCGCAATGGCCCGGGCGCCCTGGTCAGGCTGAACATTGCAGCTTTGCTGCTTTGACTTGTATGGGGGCGCCCGCATGGTTCCGGGCGCCCTGGTCAAGGGGTAAAAAGTAGTTTTTTGCTTTGAGAGAAGAGAAAGTCATCGGGGGGGGCCCGAGGAGTCACGGACGCCCGAATTATGTAGGAAGTGACACTTTTGATGTTTTGTGATCATTTGACCATGGTTTAATTGGTTTGACCATGGTTTGAAGTGATTTGACTGCTTTAACTATGGTTTGACTGCTTTGACCATGGTTTGACTACGTTGACTATGGTTTGACTTCATTCTGAATTACAGGATTAAAGCACAATATAGATATTAAAGGAATTTCAATTGAATTTATATTTACTTTCTCACCCAATCTAGGGTTATCAATCACGTTAGCCTTACAGGTTTTGTGAGACAAGTTTTGGTGGGTAATATTAATTTATTTTGAAAAGCTTGAATTAATTTAGAAAATACTTGAATTAAAAATTGTTTGAATTTATACATAATTGAAAATTTATGTTAGATTTAAATTTTGCAGAGAATGATTTGAATTTGAATTTCAGAGATTAGCTTCCAGGTCTTGGCGAGGCACTAGGCCTTCTTTGGCCGTAGCCTTATTGGATCATCAACCCTTTCCTTGACAAAGCCTTTCAATGAAATTTCATTTTCAAGATTATTCTTTGAAAAATTCTGGTCTAACTAGTTTGGGTCATGGATCGGTAGCTTCGGCTAGTTTCACCAGTCTAAAGAGACCAAGTATACTTGACCTTATTAGAATTGGCTTCCCTAACGTACTATCATCTCGCTTCCTCCCAATACTATGTTGTCAATTTTCAGTTAGGTTGGTTTGGTCCTTAAACTAACCATTCCTAAGTCTAAGCATGGTGAATAGCAGAAATTAAATAAACAATCAAACAAGCAAATTGCAATCAAGAATTGAATTTTATCTAATAATAAATATTATTTTTAATTTGGCTCCCCCTGGACTAAAGCCACGATAATGGTTCGGCAAGATGTGAATCTTGTCCTTGCGGATCCAATATTGATTTGATCCAGTTTGTTTGTTCTGGCGTAGTTTTGGTACCCATGCCTGAACTTTAGGTCTGGACTGGTTCAGTACAGCAAAGTAGGATCTTTGTCGAGATTTGGTTCTATAGCCTAGTCCGGATCGATTTAGAATCGATTTCTGTTTTCCAACGATCATGTCAAGACCCTTGGAACCAGAGGTACATCGTTCTAAAGTTGATCTAAGGTCCTTAACCTGAGTTTTCAGGGAGGAGTCTCTTTCTCATGTTTTTCATCTTGAGTAGAGGTTTCTTCATGAACTTTCTCGGTTAAGGGTCTAGAGTCAGCTCCCTCTTTCAGGAGTTTTACTTCCTGTCGGAGGGATTCGACTCGGAGTTTGGCTTTTGCCAAATCTCGAGAAAGATAAGAGATTAATTCATTTAACTGACTTCTAGTAAAACCACTTACCTTGATTTCGTCGTCTTCTGAAAATGTCAGTCTGCCGTCGTCCTGTTCTGATTCTGACTCGGACTCGACTTCTTCTGAAGCGGTTAGTGCGAGTAGGTTTGACTGTGGGACCTCTTCTTCTTCGGAGGAGGAGGACTCGCACCACGTTGCTTGAAGTGCCTTTTTTCTTCAGTTCTTCTTGGTCTCCTTTAGGTTCGGACACTCCGTCTTGTAGTAACCCATTTTCTTGCACTCGTAGCAAGTCACGTTGGGCTTGTTCTTTTCATTTGCGGGTTCAGCTGGTTCATCCTTTCTTCAGCTGGCTTTCCTTTTGTTGGTTTGGTTCTTTAATTCCTCGTAATAGTTTCGGGCCAGTCGGACCAGCATAGGTCGATCTCCTTCTTCGTCTTCTGAGTCTGAGTATGAGTTAGACTCGGGTTCGGTTGAGGCTTTTTCTTGTTTGTCCTTCCAGTTTTTCCTACAACAAAGGCAATACCTTTCTCGGCCAGATTGCAGTTAGTCTGTTCATGCAATTCTAATTCAGAGAACAATTCATCAAATTTAATTTTTGAAAGATCCCTTGAAACCTTGTATGCATCTACCATAGATGCCCACAAGGTGTTTCTTAGGAAAGCATTTAAAGCGTACCTTATTAGGTCACGGTTTTCTACCTTGTGATCGATGGTGTGTAGTCCGTTCATTAATTCTTGAATTCAGGCGTGGAGTTGAGCTGCTGTTTCGTTGTTGTTCATCTTGATCGTGTACAGCTTATTCAGGAGGAGATCTCTCTTGCTGATCCGAGTGTTTGAAGTTCCTTCGTACAGCTCGATCAGTTTCCCCCACAGCTCCTTGGTACTGTTGAATGGACCCACCGGGTTCAGCTCCTCTTTTGTTAATTCGCATTGAAGGATCTAGGTCACCTTTCCATCAGCTTCAATTTTCCATTTTAGAGCGGTGTCCCACTCTGTGTAGGTTTGAGGTACTCCTTTAGCAGTTTTTGGAATCTCCAGTCCGGACTGGATGATTATCCACATGTCCAACTGAGTTTTCAGGTGGACCTCCATTCTGCTCTTCCAGTAGGAGTAGTCCTTCCCACTAAAGAGAGGTGGTCTTGCAGTGCTGAAGTCTTCTTGCATGGCCATCTTATCTGAAAAATAATACTAAAAGAAAAAAAATATCCCAAGACTTGGTCTTGGATTACTAGTGCGGGATAAAGAGAAATAATTATCGAGGGGTGTTGCACCAACCTCGATTAACGAGAAAAATTTCGAACAAAAAAAATTAAAAAAAATTCATAAAAATCCAAAAAAAATTCTCAAATTGGTGGTTGCAATAAATTTGAGCTTCCCCGCTCTGATATCACTTGTTGGATCGAGAGAAACAATAGAGGGGGGTAAATATCGTAAAACGTTCAGATTAACAGTTATAGAAATTACGCAGCGGAAATGTAAATCAAACACACGCAAACACCAGGTTTTTTACTTGGTTCGGAGTTGCGGTCAACTCCGACTCCAAGGCCCACGGTCGTTGACCGTTTTCTGCGGGCAATTCTATATTTTCGCAAAATCAGTTTACAAGATGGTATTACAAAATTAGTGCAGTAAACTTAAAAGTGACTCTTCTTTACCGACGTCCGATGTAGATGGTATTTTCGGAGCAGTGGGACGTCGTCGGCGCTTGAATCTCGAGTCGGGAGGTTTCCGGAGCAGAGCGCGGGAGCAGAAGAGCGTGAATGCGTTGGAAGGATTGATTGCTGAAGCCTTGGGGTCGAGGGCCCTTTAATAGCCCTTGGGGGCGCTCGGAACGTCGGGGGCGCCCCCCCCCCCCCCACGTGTCAGCTGATCCGAGTTCCTCTCGGTCAGCTCTGATCCCTTAAATCTCGGGATCAGGCTTTGACCGGGGCGCCCGAGACGGTGGGGCACCCGGGTTGACTGGGTCGACTCTTATCCGTTGGCTTCGCTGGGTTCTGCTTCGTTGGCTTGACCTGGGGGCGCCCGGACCATCCGGGGCGCCCAGACCATCCGGGGCGCCCAGACCATCCGGGGCACCCGGACCATCCGGGGCGCCCGAGAGCATGGCGGGCGCCCGGGAGCACGGGGGCGCCACGCCCATAAGCTATCGAAGCACTCCTTTTGCTTCATGTGTTTTATATTCACCTTGGGGGCGCCCGGGACACTCCGGGCGCCCTGGTCAGCTGCTGCCTCACTCCTTTGAGGCTGTCTGAGCTGCAGACACTCGTTCCTTTGGTCCTGCATCTAGGGTTAGTACAAATTAACATAAAGCAATAATGTGTTAGTTTTATACAACCTTAGCTGTCTTGGTTCTGACTTTGGGTCTCCCAAATGGAGCCCTAGGTCGAACCGACGCCTACTGTTCCCTTAACGGGGAACGCGTCCTCACCTACTCCTCTCGGGAGAATGTACCTGATGCCTATCGGCTCCTCCGGTTGGTCTTTTGCCCAGCAAACCTTCGCCAGGTGCCTGGCTGTCCTTCGCCAGGTCTTCAGTACCAACTTGCCCTTCGCTTGGTGCCTAGCAGTCCTTCACCAGGTCTTCAGTACCAAGCTGCCCTTCGCCTGGTTCCTAGTAATCCTTCGCTAGGGCTTTGTATCCTGGTATTCCATCGCCACGTGCCTAGTAGTCCTTCGCTAGGGCTTTGCCTGCATACTTGAGTAACATGTTAGATAAACATTATACCTTAACTTTTGAACCCTTTTGCCATTATCAAAACACATGTTCGACTTGGGTGTTTTCTGCACCAACACCCCTAATCCAGGTGCTTGCTTAGTTTTTAAAATATAATAATAATAATGTCTTAATCTTATGATATACCCCGTTAACATCTAAAATTTATTATCTTAAACACTATAACCCAAGAAAGAAGACTGAACCCTAGGAGAAAATCTTATTGACTTAAACCTACTATAACCTAATTTCTATATCCTAAAATTTTAAATGTTAAATGCATATAATATACCTCACGAGGATCTAATATTTTTGATCTTAAATACTCTAACCCAAGAAGGAAGCCTAAACTCTAGGAGAAAATCTTATTAGTTTAAATCCACTATAATCCAACTTCTAAATTCTAAAATCTTAAACCCTAAATATATCTCAAAAATTAAAAAAAAAACTTTTGAAATAAATCCCAGGAACCTGTATCCAATATAGGCACGAATACAAGCATCCCATCCGCAGAGGCACGCGACATAGCGTTTCTGTGTGTATATATATATATGTATATATATATATATATATATATATATATATATATATATATATATATATATATATATATATATATATATATAATTAACATTGGACCTAATTAAATTTATATAGGAAAATAATAATAGTGTATTTAATAATTTATAAGGGAATATATTTATAAAATTTATTAAAATTTTATAGATTTTTTTGTCAGAATTTAATATGAATATTTAGATAATTATGTGGATAAATAGGTAAGAGCAAATTCTATTTAAGATATCTGGCCCAATAAATTAGGAATTGATTGAAAAATAAAACTAAGTTTATTTAATCAAAACCTAAGCCTTCCTCATTTCTCCTCGGCTCGCGATACTCACAATGTGTTTCTAAACCCGATCATGATTCGGAATTGATGGTATGATGATTTAGAATCGCCGATTGTACGATTCTTGGAGAGTCATCCCTTAACCTTAAACATCTAAGACGATTACAATTTACGGTTCGGAATCGTTGTTTCACGATTCATGTACGATTTGCTATGGTTCGTCAAGGCTCAAAATTATTTTTTTAGAAAATTAATTTTATAAAATTATTTGTCAAGTCCTGTTTTACTTATTAAAAATAATGATATAGTAAAAAATATTAATAAGTTATTAAATAATTAATTAATATATAAAAATATTTAGAGATAAATGATTATAAATTAATTAAAAAATAAAGAAACATTTTTTAATTAATAATATACTGAAAGAAAATGTTATTAAATAATTAACTAATAAATAAAATACTTAATAAATATAGTGTGGTTGTTTAAATGTTTAAGATTAATAGGAGATTTATGTATATATACAGAAATTAAAAAAAAAAAGACTGAACCTATTGATCGAATTGTCAGTTTAGCTGGGCCTAGAACCGCACCAGTTTTGGTTTGGCGTGGCTAACCGTGTCAACGGGCAACCAGTCTGTTGGCCCGGTTACGGTCTCGGGCTGGGTCCGGTAGTGGTCGGGTCCAATTGCTTCTCGTTGTGAGCGTCTGACTCAATGGTCGGCCAAATCTCCACTCCCGTCGGCGGGCTACCTCCCTGGCCACCCCCTTCCTTGCCATTCCCCATTGCAGACATTGGTCGTCTGTCCACGCAGTGGTGCCCACACGTCACAGTTGCCACGCGCGCCTCTGCCGCACCTCCCTCCTGACCGTCGGGCTAAAAGAGATTAAAGAGAATAAATTTATATTATTATATTATTAGACATTTTCCTTATTAATCTATTAATTAACAGATTCTTTATAAATCTGTTAATTAACAGATTCGTTATTAATTTTTCATTTGACTAGGTCTCTTAAGATCCTTATAAATTATGTATCTCATGGATAAATTTTTTTTTCAATCAAGAAAGTTATTTTGTTATCTCTTTTTTTCTCTTTACCTCTCTTCTCTCTCTACTTCTTTTACTCTAATATGGTATTAGAGCCATAGCTCCTCATACCTTACGTGTCGCTATTTTTATGCAACATCTTTCTTCTTCTTCATGTGAGGCTTGCTATCACCATTTTTTTCGAAAAAATTTTTCCTCCTCTATTTTTTTTTATTTTTGCTTGTCATCCTCGTTCCTCGTTTTTTATCACCTGCCAACTCATGATGGGAATGTAGGGGAAAAGAGGAATAGTCTCCGTGCCTTTTGGCCCAAGCTACAATAATTTTTGGTTCTTTATTATTATTTTGATGTCGAATGATCAGAGATGTCAAATTTGTCTTCAATTTGGACACACTGGTATTCAATGTCCTAAAAGACTTGATAGAACTTTCATCGGTAGTCCTTCAGCTTTAAGAAGATGTCAAATTTGTCTCCAAATTGGACATACTGGTATTCAGTGTCCTAAAAGACTCGACAGAACCTTCATCGGTGGCCCTTCAGCTTTAAGACAATCTTTAACTTCACAAGTCCGTCCTAAAGTTCTCTCATCTATGCTTACTCATGGCAAACATTCAAAATTTTTATCTACTGAATGGTATATTGACATTGGAGCAACTCATCATGTCAAATCAGACTACAATATCTTTATAGAAGTACTACCATACACTGGATCGGATATGGTACAAGTAGGTGATGGCTCAAGTTTGCATATTACTAATCATGGAAACACATACATTCATTTATCTAATCGTACTTTTCACATGCGCAACATCTTTCATGTTCCATCCATTACTAAAATTTTACTCTCCGTACGTCAGTTTTACCTTGATAACAATGTCTTTTTTGAATTTTATCATTATCATTATCTTATAAAAGATAGAGGAACAAATACTACTATATTTCTTGGAAAAATAAAAAATGACCTCTACTATCTTCAAAATTCTTCAATCAAAGCTTTTATTAGTGAATGCGCAAATAAACCAGCCTGGCATGCTCGACTTGGTCATCCTTGCCTTCGTATTGTTCAGTCAATCATAAATAGGTATGATTTACCTACTTCCTCTACTTTATCTCCATCTCATTCATGTCAGGCATGTATGGAATCTAAAAGTCATAAGTTACCTTTTTCTTCATCTGAACGCGTTTCCAATTTTTCACTTGAAATAATTCATTCTGATATTTGGGGTCCTGCACCTATCTTGTCTAATCAAGGTTTCTTATATTATGTTACCTTCATTAATCATTTTAGTAAATATACTTGGCTTTATCCTATGAAAAGAAAAATGATTTATTTGATATATTCTGTAATTTTCAAAAATAAGTTGAACGATATTTTAATCGCAAAATACTCTCTCTTCATTCTGATTGAGGAGGAGAATATCAAGCTCTTCATCGTCATCTTGTCTCTTGTGGGATTGTTCATTGAGTCTCTTGCCCTCACACTCCAGAACAAAATGACTCTGCTGAGAGAAAACATAGACATATAGTTGAAACTGTCTTAGCTCTTCTTCATCATGCATCGGTTCCACGTAAATTTTGGGATGAAGCTGTTTGTACTGCAGTATATCTCATAAATTGACTTCCTACTCCATTCCTCAATCATAAGTGTCCTTTGAAAAAACTTTATAATCAAACTCCTAAATACACCTTTCTTCGAATCTTTGGTTGCGCATGTTATTCATGGTTACGCCCCTACTCTAAACAAAAACTTGACTCTCGTTCATTATTATGTGTTTTCCTTGGTTATAATAATATGCATCATGGGTATCATTGCTTACATATACCAACTGGGCGGATATATACATCACGACATGTTACTTTTGATGAATCTCTGTTCCCTTTTTCGGCAGTCTCTTCAATCTCTTCTCCAGATACAGGTGGTACTTTCTTGATGTCACCCAACATTATCAGAAGAGATGGCATCCTAGGTCCTGCTCCGGAGCTCCCTAATAACTCTCCTATTCCATCAGAATCGCCTCAAGTTGCTGCTCCAATCTTAGAAGTCTCACCAGCCGAAGATAATATGCTCTCTAGCTCTAGATCCTCGGATAATACAGGTTCAACAACAAACTCACCATGCCAACCCACTTCCTCATCACCATCAACAAGTGATTCGGATGATAATGCTCCTCGTCGCATGCTTCCCTTAAGTGGCATATATGCACGATGCCCACCAATGGCTACTCGATATCCTCTTCCTCGAGCTCTAATGGTTTCCTCAAAAACCATTGAACCAACTTGCTTTACACAGGCAAACAAGGATCCAAATTGGCGTAATGTAATGGCTACAGAATTTGATGCACTTCTTCGCAATGGAACATGGAGCCTAGTTCCGCGCACTCCGTTCATGAATGTTGTGGGCTCAAAATGGATATTCCTTCTTAAGCATCGAGCTGATGGTTCTCTTGAACGGTATAAAGCTTGCCTTGTAGCCAAAGGATTTAGTCAACAACCAGGTATTGACTTCAACTAGGATTTAGTCGGGCATGGATGTGTCCATCAACCCAAACGAGAAACAAAACTCCGATTCTAACCATATTAATGGAAGGTGTTGGCCTTAATATTTTGTAAGGGGTTTTGGGTCTCATCCTTTCTTTTCTAAGCACATTCATGACATAGAATTATGTCATGACTAACGATTTTCTTAATAAAGTATGTATGTGACTTAAGTTATCAAGTCTCATTAATTGAATTAGAAACCGGATTTCCTAATTCCAATTTCATACTTAATTAAAGGAATTATTTTGGGAAATAATTTCCTAAATTGTCATAATTAATTTCGAAAATAATATGTTCAAGACTTTGATTTCTCTAAATCAAATCTTATTAAATTAAGAGACAAATCCCTTAATTCAACTATATATTATTTTCATGAAAATCTCATTAAAGAAAACTCTATAGGAAACTATTTTCCTAATTAATTTTGGAGACAATAATATGTAAGAGCATCACCTCTTAAAACATATTTTATTCATGGATTAAATTAATTACAACAAATTGTTTTCTAAGGGTGGCTCCCCGAGGCTCAGGTACCCAAAGAAAAGTAATTTGTTGTAAATCCAATTGGACGGCTCCCCGAGGCTCAATCCAAATCAAACATGACAATTTCAATTAAAAATTGGGAAATTAAATTACAACAACTAACTTTAAATTGGACGGCTCCCCGAGGCTCAATCCAAAATAAAAAATTTTGTTGTCAATTTAAAAACCAATTTAAATTTAATTGTCAATTAACTGTCCATGAATTTGTCTAGACTTTCTTAAAAGAAAGTGCCCAAAATTGCGAGATTTCATAATAGGTTTTCAGAATAATTGTAAGTTTCTGGTACAAAAAAACTTACATATTTCTAAAATTGAAAATTTCTAAAATAGAAAATTTTCCAAAATTAGAAAGTTTCCAAAGATGGGAAGTTTTCACAATTATTATAAAATTTCAGAAACTAGAAAATTTCAAACGTTTGCAAAATTTCATAAGGATTTCCAAACTTTGAAATTCCTAAATCTAAAATTTATTATAATTGGAAAGTTTCCATAATTGAAAAATTTTCCGAAATTGAAATCATGACAAAGTTTTCCACAAAACAATTATATGATTATGTCGAACAGTAACCGGCTCTGATACCACTGTCGGGACCGGGTGCATGTCGACAAGGATACGGGTTCGTAAAATTTTAAATTTTTACGTGCAGCGGAAGAATTAGCATAAAATAATTTCCTAAATTATTTTAACCACGTATCTAGCATGCAACCTTATGATGTGTTGACATAATCATAAATTAAAACTTTGCGAAAAAGTAAATTAATTTACCAAGTACCTCTCGTAACTCGAAGTAAGGGACGAGATCCAACCGTAGCGTCCCTTGGAAGCTCCGCCTCTATTCGCGTCCACGCCGAGTTCTCTTCGGGATGACTTCGCAAAGTCACGAGTTTTGTGTTGACGAGAACTACTAGATTCTCGGAAGGCACAACTAGAAGAATAAGAGAAAAGATAGGAAACTAACCACCAAAGTAACGGAATCAATATTCCGAGAAGGAAGGAGATGAGATCCGCTTCTTCTTCTACTTGGTTGGCTTCTCCTTCTTCTTGTTGACTCACGGCAACCAACCCTAGGGAAGGAGATGCAACGGCCCTAGTTTGGACAAGGGGAGCCGGCCCTAATCCTTAAGGAGGGCGCCGGCCCTAAGTGAAGAAGAAGAGAGAATAAGAGAGAGAGGGAGAGAAATATCTCTTGATAGCTCTATTAGTTAATCCAGATTAAGGGCTTGCCTTTGGTTCCTTTATATAGTAGCATCTCCCTTGCCAAGTCTCCCTCTTAACGGAATTAACGGAATTAGTTATCATAAGAAATTTATCCTATAAATTCTCTTATGAATTATTCCGTTTAAACCAAGTTTTATTATAACTAACTTTATAATAAAACTAATTAATGAATTAATTATCATAAGAAATTTATCCTATAAATTTTCTTATGAATTATTTCATTTAAACCAAGTTTTATTATAACTAACTTTATAATAAAACTAATTAATGAATTAGTTATCATAAGAAATTTATCCTATAAATTCTCTTATGAATTATTCCGTTTAA
Source organism: Boesenbergia rotunda (assembly GCA_024364735.1). NCBI lineage: Eukaryota > Viridiplantae > Streptophyta > Magnoliopsida > Zingiberales > Zingiberaceae > Boesenbergia > Boesenbergia rotunda. The sequence goes on along the minus strand of JAGFNQ010003193.1, from coordinate 85,626 downwards.
ACAAAGTTTTATTATAACTAACTTTATAATAAAACTAATTAATCTCTCCTTTTATTATGGAATAAATTTTATAAGAAATTTATAAACTTTCTTATTATGGAAAAATCAATTCATAATTGATTAAAATAAACCATTCCATGGATCATTTTAATTTCCATAAAAAGAATAAATTTCTATAAATTTATTTATATAAATTTCTTTACACAAATTTATTTATCCATAATTTATAAAACAAATCGCACTAGATTTATTTTATTAATTAAACCAATTAAATTGGTTTCTTACCTTTAATGTGGCCGGCCAACCCAAGGGGTTTGGCACCCTCTTTGGCCGGCCAAACCAAGCCGAACCGATCGTGAATTAAACTCATTTAATTCGCCCAATAAGCCTTCAAAAGACTTAGCCATTTTAGCTTCCATTGCGCCTCTGATAAATTCAGATTTGACTTATTTCTCTTGATCGGAAAATCCAATTTTCAACTCGTTTTAAATCCCTCGGATTACTCGTAGTGCGTGTGACTAATTAGGCTTTCGATTTATGTTGGCCGTCTATAATCAACAAATTATCGAACGATCATGAGTGACACCTAGTAGTACATCATGACCCCCAATTAATCGAAAGATCAACGGTTGACCTCAGAAGTAATTCTGAAACCCTTCAGCAGCTCTAATGAATCGTGCCTCATTCCCTTCACTACCTTATACCCACTTGGTTCAGGACACGGTCTATTTGTGTCAGTCCCCACTAGGCTGACTACGTCACACCTAGCCCAGGTAGTGTCTTTCACGTCCTTTGGATTTCTAATTACTCTCATGTATTTAAGAGACTTGCACTCTTAACATGATATACTCTGGCTAGAGGTTTTGAGTAACAATCCGACGATAGGCCTGGGTATACATCTCCTCGCAAGGAGTGGTGAATCCTTTGTAGGCTGTTCGAACATCTTCGGGCACTTCGGCTTATACCCAATCATCCTGGGTCCACACCTCCTTGGAGATGCTTGCTTAAGATGTTAAAGTATAAGTCTCCATGACCAAGATGACTTGAACACCGCAAGTCAAAGGAACATCGCACTTAAGCCGCAGTAAGAACTTCATTGACATATCTATATAGATTACCATATGAAGTCTTACAGCTAGTCACTCCAATGAACTAGTTCCCATAACTAGCATCCATGTTTATCTCCGGACATCCCAATGTCACCAGCCAGTGAGAATCAACTGATTAGAGAATAACCCATGCTAGTCTCAACAGAATTGATAGTGTCCGTATTTATCAATTCATCGACTAGGGATATTTTCAATACTTCACATTTGCACATTTAAAGATAATCACTAGTTGTGATTCCATCACAAATTCTCTTATGTTGTGAGTTGTATTGCGGACATTTAGTAGATGAGTTTAAGATCTCAATCAAATACACAAGCATGCATACTCAAATAGTGAATTATCATTTATTAAAATAAATATTTTACAATCATAAGGCGATTGCCTTAGGACACTTCTCTCATATCACTAACAAATGCAACGTCAGAAATTATTTAGCTTCAATCCCTTCTTCGGAACTTCATCTTGCATCAGATATTGCACCAAAAATTTGGTGTGATAATATTGGAGCAATATATCTTACATCAAATACAGTATTTCATGCTCGTACAAAACATGTTGAAATTGATTATCATTTTGTTCGAGAGCGCGTGGCAAACAAACAAATATCTGTTTCTTATATCTCTGTAGAAGATCAAATTGCTGGTATCTTTACCAAGCCATTATCCGAACAACGATTTAGCAAATTATCATACAAACTCAACGTCCGAGATCTCCCGTTAAATTTGTCGGGGGTAAAAGAGATTAAAGAGAATAAATTTATATTATTAGGCATTTTTTTTATTAATCTGTTAATTAACAAATTCTTTATAAATCTGTTAATTAATAGATTCGTTATTAATTTTTCATTTGACTAGGTCTCCTAAGATCCCTATAAATTGTGTATCTCATGGACAAATTTTTTTTCAATCAAGAAAAGTTATTTTGTTATCTCTTTCTTTCTCTCTGCCTCTCTTCTCTCTCTACTTCTTTTACTCTAATAGGTGCAACCCCTCCATCCGGACGGGCAGCCAACGCTGACGGCACTTCCCTTTTTGCCTCTCTACTGGCGAACACCACAGTTGATCTCCACCACCACCACCACTGTGCATTCAGCTGATTCGATAACCGCTTCCGTGCAACCGCAGGCTTCCTATCTGCCGGGATGTGATTTCACACTGCCGCCATCGCTGTTCCTTGACACCGGTGACCTAATGAGCCACCATCTCTTGACCCGCAGCATACACCTCCTGTGTAATCGAGAAAAAAAGGGTTCTCTCCCCTGTGTAATCGTCGTCAGCAGTGAGCCTGAGCCATCGTCAAAGAAGAAAAAAAGGGTAATGAAATTATTAGTTTAAGTTTTATTCGATTGATTAATTTGGAATGATGATCAAGATTAATTGATTGAATTATTAAACACTAATCAATTTTACGGATTAAAACTGTGGTTAAGTAATTAATAGAGATTATCAAATGACTAATAGATGTATTAATTAGCAATAATTTTACTAATTAATAAATTACAGATTTATTAAGCCTTTGATCATTAAAATTAATTAATTGATTTAGTTGCTGATTCATGGATTAGATTAGTTGATTTAGGTTTAATTAAAGTTTATTTGATCAATGAGATAGTTAAATAAATTTAATTAGATAATTAATCAGTATTAATTAGTTTAATGCTTAATAATTAAATTGATCAGTTAATTGGTAAATCAATAAGATGATTAATTAAGATTAACTAACGGTTATTTGATTACTTTCATTATGTTCTGATTAATTAATTAAGATTTATTAATTAATCATTTAATAGTTGGATTAAATTAATTAATCAATATTATGAAATTAAATATATATATGGATAAATCGTTTGGTTAAATTGAGAGGTGGATTAATGTATAAACCAAATGGCGTTTGACATGTCTTTAATCAAATAAGAATCTGCTACACCACGTTTAAGATGGTTAAACAATTTTCCAACATAGGCCATTATGATTTCGAGGATTTCTGGTACTTTGCTTTGCCTCGTATCCGGTATTTGTAGAATTTAAGCTCGAGTAAAATCCGTTGACTTGAAGATGGCTTGGATGATCTATTATCGAGGTGGGTAGTTCCCTCTTATGTCTCTATAGTTCTTCAATCTTAGTACATGATTATTTATTACTATATATTGATTAGATAGCAGTTATTGCTTACCTTATTTTACTCTAGTTGATATCCATGTAGACTCCACTCTATCCATGCTATTTGTTGTTATTTATACTTATGCTTTTATGTTAGTGATACTATACGGTGAAAAATGTTGAAATAGATTTTTGGCTCGATATTTATATTCATGACAGTATTATATTGATGACATACCCCAGTGTGGGACATCGAGTTTCCTACCAGACCTTTGTTGATGTTTAGGTTCATATCTATACGTTAATAAAATCATACCATAGGGTAAGTATCCTATTAGGCCCTTGTTTGTTATTTAAGTTTGTACATATATGTTAATGTGATCAGACTATAGTGTAGCTTGTGGATAATTATCCTTGGATGGGCTATTACTGCTTAATTGTCCGTATTTGATTATTTTGTTTGTAAGACATGATTGCCCATAAGACATCCATGACAGTGAGTTTGTGTGTAGTCTGTAGCTAAGTAGCTATATATATACCATGTTTTCCCTATTGGTTCATATGCTCGTATGTCACGACTACCCATGAGATATTTTTGGTAGCATGTTCGCGTGCAGTTCATAGCTAAATAGCTAAGTATATACCCTGTCTACCCACAAGGTTATCCGTGGTAGCGAATTCACTTGCAGTTAAGAATTGTTATATGTTGTTTAGGTATTTGTTCATGCAAGTTTGAATGTACCCTAAGTATTCCCGATTTATTGGTTATAGCTAGTTGAGAAGATTAGTATATGGTTATGTAGTCGTTATGCTCTTATTAACAATTTGTTTATATTGACACTATTACTGTGGTAATAAGTATTTTAATTACTTGAGACTGCTTCTTTGACTCCTTGCACTATACTATTCATGCACTATCTTCTGATGCCCGCTGAGTATTTTATACTCACTATCCCTTGCTTTTCTTTTATTTCCAGGTTAGCAGGTAAAAAAATGTGTTGTGTCGCTCAGAGGTCCTAGCTATTAGTCCCACTCGAGTTTAGTTTTCTGTTGAGTTGTTTGTTTTAATTTCCGCTGCCTCTGTTTATAGTTTTCTCTTTTTATCGAATTTTTGAGTTTTGTTATCTTGTTTAGTTTAGTATGATCATATGTACATGCATACATACATGCATTTATATTTAAATGTTATCGAGTTTTTATATTATATTGATGTTTCTGCTGGTTTTAATTAAGTTGGTACCAATTATTTCTTGTGTTGTCACTATGGGGTATCGTTCGATGTATCAGACAAGTATACCTTCGGGGCATGACAATAATAACTCTATTGTCTCCTAAATGAATGCAAGTACAATAAAAATAAACTTATACAGACAATTGAAAGATGTAAACTTAAATCGTGGAAGTCGGTGAGCTTTTCCTAGCATCATAGTAGCGAAGCTTGCATATTCAGTAGACGCGAGAACAAGATAAGGTGATGAAGAGTGTTGTATTCCACTTTAATCATGACGCCTTCTTATATAGGCAGCCTTCGGTCGACTGAAAACCCATTCAGTCGACTGATACAATCGGTCGACTAAACCTCCTATTCAGTCGACGGAACTCTGCTCATTCTTTGTATTTGTTGCTTGGTTGACACTATAATAAATTAGTTCGATCGACTAATCCCGATGATCAGTCGACGAAATATCTTTCCCTCTTTCTATCTGCGCTTACTAAATATGGTGCGATCGATTGATCCTGATGATCAGTGGATTGTGTCTAAAATCTTCCCAATCTGGCTTTATCAGTCAACTGATCCATACGATCAGTCGATCGAACCCTTGGTCAACTTTTTTGATTTATTACATTAAATAATTAGAATAGTACACATAAGTATATAAAAAATTAACCCTGTAAAATAGAGTTAGCATAATAATCATGCATGAGTAAAGACAGTAGGATTTGTCTCGATCTCAACTTAGAAACTTCCATAAGTTTCTCTATTTGGATCAACGCCTAAGGTTGTCCCATCGGGACACGACCTTATTGCACTCTCCTTCAAAATCGTACCTTTACTTTGTGACGACCCGACTTCTCTCTCTTAAGGCAGACGTCACTTTTACTTAACCTTAACTTTACCTTATCCTTAGCCTTAGGTTACAACTACTTGACTTGCCTTAACTTGCTCTGAAATGTATTTTTTTCAATGGCACTAGTCGATTGCTAGATGTTCAGTCGACTGGTGTCAGCCACAGAAGCTTTCTGTGCGCGGCACCAGTCGACTGGCGTCTTGGCAGTCGACTGGTGCATCCAACAGAAGGGTTCTGTTCCATATGGTAGTCGACTGGTATCTGAACCAGTCAATTGGCACGCCTGAAAGCTGCAGTTTCAGACCTGGAAAATCCTTTCAAGGGTCCATAATTCATACACTTCCAAAGCATATAGATAAATAACTCCAAATCTATACTCTATACTAGTTTTATAAACATCTTAGCAACCCAAAACAAACCCATTAACTTGCAATTAGGATCTCTGCAGAATTTAATAAACTATCAAAACATATGAAATCTATACTAGAGTTTGTACTCAACATTGTCTCTATGCAAAGTTTAAACAAAATCATTATGTTCTACCAATCCAAAACACCAACCACAAGTTTCTATAAGACTTAACCCAAAGATCTCTCCCACGGTTCCGCCGCCACAGAACATCAATGCAAGCCCCGTTCGCCTCTTTAGCTTATGCTTTTTCTTTACCTTTATCTGCAATAGAAGGAAATGCAACTAATAAGCAATTCGCTTAGTAAGTAATCCTAACTCACAAATCCATGCGATCAATGACAAACATGCTCTTTTCAAAGAATGCTCGCTTCAAAATACATGCACTTGGAAATACTTGCACATGGGAACTTTCATATAATTATCATGCTCAATCATGGTTGAAAACATTTACTTACATTAAAACACTTGCAAACTTAACATGCTCATGATTTCTTTTGAGACTTGATACTTATACGTTTCCATACTTTAAAACACTAACTTCCTTGCTCTTGCTTTTTAACATACTTGTAACATAACAACGTTAACATACATAACAAAACATGTACTTAACTGAAAACACTTACATATACTCATATACTTCAAAATAATAATCAACATTCTAGGTCTTGACATTGTACCTGGTATCAATGTACCAATGCGCGCATCCCTAATAGGTTTCGGGGTAGCTAGCCACCGCACCCTATTAGAGCTTCATTCTAACTTTCTGTGGGCCTCTCATTTGCCCGATACATGCCACTTTACAAAAATAATATACTTTCTTACTCATAATATTTATACTTATCAAGCTATCTCTTTTTTTTCATAAATCTGGCACTACAAATCTTTACCTTTCTTACTTGGAACTTTCATCGAGCACCTTGCGTGCCCTTAACCCCAAAACTCATTTTTGGGACTTTTCAAGAACTTGGTCTTATCATGCTTAGATTCACATACACAGAACCTACTCAAAGTTAAGTTCTATAATAAGAAATATGTCTTCTTGAGAAACTGAAACACACAATTTACAATAGTCTTAAAGCATGCACTTAGATCACAAAACATAGTTCTACAACGAGAAATACATGACAAAACTACTTCTATTGCAGTGAGTGATCTACTTACCCCCCTTTGCTTGAAGAAAACTCACTAAGTATATAGTAAAATCCTAGCGTAGGACTCCTTTTCTCTTCCTTGCGAGAAACTTCACTCCTTGGCCCTAGGGAAGAAACCCTAGGTTCTCTACTCAAGAGGAAGAAGAAGGAGGAAGAAAACTCTTGTTTTCTCCCTGTTTTCGCAGCCTCCCTTGCCCCCTGTTTGTGCCGACTCTAATAACCTAAAGGGGGATTTAACGCAACTTAAGCGGAAGTTGAAACACCTCTTCATGAAAAGAACTTACTTACCTATAACATAATTTCGATCCATCCTTTTTTGTGCTTGATACACCCCCAACCTTCCGGCTAGCTAAGCCCGCTCAAGGATTGGCTTGCCGCGTGGTCGCGAGATCAAACCTCCATCCGACCCTTTCCCTTTTCTTTTTATTTTTATTTCAAAAAATTGCCAGAAAATTTAGAAAAATTCCTAATAATTCATGAAAATTATTGGGTGTTACAATCCTCCCTACCTTATAAAAAGTTCATCCTCGAACTTAGAACAGCTCTGGATACCTTTGCCTCATGCTATCTTCTGATTCTTAGGTTGCCTCTTCATACTTCTGATTCAGCCATAAGACTTTTACTAGTGGTACCACTTTGTTCCTCAGCTTCTTATTTGCTTGATCTATTATCTGAATAGGTCGACTTTCATAACTGAGATCTTCTTGAACTTGTATCATCTGTGGCTCAATCACATGGTTGGCATCTGGGATATGCTTCTTTAGCATTGAGTAATGGAACATATTATGTATTGCTGACATCTCTGGAGGTAGCTCCAACTCATAAGCTACTTTGCCAACTCTTTTCGTCACTAGGTAGGGTCCTATGTATCGAGGACTTAGCTTGCTTTTCTTGCCGAATCGCATTACCCCCTTCATAGGAGCTACCTTGAGGAAAATTATATCCCCAACTTCAAACTCTAACGGTCTACGGCGTACATCGGCATAACTCTTCTGCCTACTCTGAGCAGCTTCTATTCTCTGGCGGATGCTCTTTATAGCTTCTGTGGTATCATCTATAAGGTCAGTCTGAGACCCCATTTCTTTCTTCTCACTACCTTCATACCAACAGAGGGGAGATCTACACTTCCTACCATAAAGAGCTTCATAGGGTGTCATACCAATAGTAGCTTGGTAGTTGTTGTTGTAGGCAAACTCAGCTAAACATAAATATTTGCACCAACTGCCTTTGAAATCTAATGCACAAGCTCTGAGCATATCTTCTAGAATTTGATTCACTCTCTCTGTCTGTCCATCAGTCTAGGCATGGAAAGCGGTGCCAAACTTCAGTTTGGTGCTTAGCGCTGTCTGTATGCACTCCCAAAAGTGTGAAGTGAAACGACCATCTCTATCAAAGATGATGGTCTTCGGGACTCCGTGTAGTCGGATCACTTCCTGTTCATATAGCTGGGCTAATCTTTCAATCGAATAAGACACTTTGATTGCCAAGAAGTGGGCAGACTTGGTCAATCTGTCTACTATTACCCAAATAGCATCATAGCCATTAGTTGTCTTTGGTAGACCAACTATGAAATCCATGGCTATGTCTTCCCATTTCCACTCTGGAATCTGAATGGGTTATAGGACACCTGCTGGTCTCTGATGTTTTGCTTTAACTCTCTGACATGCCAGGCAGGTGCTAACATACTTAGCTATGTCTCTTTTCATTCCGGACCACCAAAATCTTCTTTTCAAGTCCTGGTACATCTTAGTGGAACCAGGATGCATTGAGTAGGGAGTTCTATGGGCTTCTTCAAGAATCTTCTTTCTCAGCTCTTCACTATTGGGGACACATAAACGGTCACCATAATAGAGAATCCAATTGTCAAATACTCTAAACTTTTTACTTTCTCCTTCTTGTATCTCTTGCTTGATCCTTTGGATATCAGAATCCTCAGCTTGCTCTTTCTGTATATCTTCAAGCAAAGTTGACCCTAGTGTCAATAGAGCTAATTGCCCATAAATGATCTCAACTCCATAATCTACTATTTCCTTCTATAATGGTGGTGATAATGATGACAAGGACATCAAAGTGGCACGCGTCTTTCTACTTAGTGCATCTGCTACTTTATTTGCCTTACCAGGGTGGTAAAGGATCTCACAGTCATAATCCTTCACTAACTTAAGCCACCTTCATTGTCTCATATTGAGGTCTTTCTGAGTGAAGAAATATTTCAGACTCTGGTGATCTGTATAAATCTTGCACTCCACTCCATACAGGTAATGTCTCCATATTTTTAGAGCGAAGACTACAGCTGCCAACTCCAGATCACAAGTGGGGTAATTCTTTTCATAATCCTTGAGTTGCCTGGAAGCATAAACTATGACTTTGCCTTCTTGCATAAGTATGGCTCCAAGTCCTAGCTTTGATGCATCACTGTATATATCAAAGCTCTTATCACCTTCGGGTAATGTAAGAATAGGAGCGCATGTCAGTCTCTTCTTCAACTCAAGGAAACTCTGCTCATAGTCTTCAGTCCACTCATACTTCTTATTCTTTCTGGTAAGGGCTGTAAGTGGAGAAGCTATCTTTGAAAAGTCTCCTACAAACCTTCTGTAGTACCCTGCTAAACCTAAAAAACTTCTAATCTCACTAGCATTCGTTGGTCGACTCCAGTTACTAACTACTTCAATCTTGGCTGGGTCTACCATAATGCCTTCATTGGAAATGATGTGGCCTAGAAAGGCCACCTGGTCAAGTCAAAACTCACACTTTGAGAATTTGGCGTATAGCTCCCTCTGATGTAAGGTCTGCAACACTATCTTCAGGTGTTCGTCATGTTCTTCTTGAGTCTTTGAGTACACTAGGATATCATCAATGAAGACAATGATGAACTTGTCAAGAAAACCCTTGAAAACTCGATTCATTAGATCCATAAACGTCGCAGGGGCGTTTGTCACTCCAAAGGGCATGACCACAAACCCGTAGTGCCCATATCTTGTACTGAAAGCAGCCCTTGGCACATCACTCTCCTTCACTTTGAGTTGATGGTAACCTGATCGCAGATCTATTTTGGAGAACACCTTGGCTCCCTTCAACTGATCGAATAAATCATCTATCCTTGGCAAGGGATATCTGTTCTTGATGGTTACCTTATTCAAGGCTCGATAATCTATGCACATTCGCATGAATCCATCTTTCTTCTTGATGAACAACACAGGAGCTCCCCAAGGTGAATGACTAGGGCGGATGAAACCCTTGTCGAGCAGCTCTTCTAACTGTTCTTGCAGCTCTTTCAGTTCTGCTGGTGCCATGCGATAAGGTGCCTTTGAAATTGTTGGGACCGGGTGCATGTCGACAAGGATACGAGTTCGTAAAATTTTAAATTTTTACGTGCAGCGGAAGAATTTGCATAAAATAATTTCCTAAATTATTTTAACTTCGTATCTAGCATGCAATCTTATGGTGTGTTGACATAATCATAAAATAAAACTTTGCGGAAAAGTAAACTAATTTACCAAGTACCTCGCATAACTCGAAGTAAGGGACGAGATCCAACCGTAGCGTCCCTTGGAAGCTTCGCCTCTATTCACGTCCACGCCGAGTTCTCTTCGGGATGACTTCGCAAAGTCACGAGTTTTGTGCCGACGAGAACTACTAGATTCTCTATAGGCACAACAAAGAAGTACAAGAGAATGATTAGGAAACTAACCAACGAAGTAACGGAATCGAATTCCGAGAAGAGAGGAGTCGCTATCCGCTTCTTCTTCTTCTTGTTCGGGTTCTTCTTCTTCTTGAAGCTCACGGCAACACCTTCTAAGGGAGGAGTTGAGCCGGCCCTAGAAGGAGGATGAAGCTTCAAGGTGCGCCGACCCTAATTCCTCTATGGTGGGCGCCGACCCTAATGGGAAGAAGGGAGAAGGAGAAGAGAAGAGAAGAGAGAGAGGGAGAGCTCTTCACAACTTGATTAGTTGATTGATTAGGATTAAGGGCTTGCCTTTGGTTCCTTTATATAGTAGCAACTCCTTTGCTAAGTCTCCCTCTTAACAGAATTAATGGAATTAGTTATAAGAAATTTATCTTATAAATTCTCTTATTGATTATTCCATTTAAGCCGAGTCTTATTATAACTAATTCATAATAAAACAAATTATTCTTCTCTTTAAATTATGGAATAAATTTTATAAGAAATTTATAAACTTTCTTATTATGAAAAAATCAATTCATAATTGATTTTATAAAATTAAAATAAACCAATTCATGGATTATTTTAATCTTCCATAAAAAGAATAAATTTCTATAAATTTATTTATATAAATTTCTTTATACAAATTTATTTATCCATAATTTATAAAACAAATCGCGTTAGATTTATTTTATTAATTAAACCAATTAAATTGGTTTTTCTCCCTTTAATGGCCGGCCACCCAAGGAGGGTTAACACCCTCTTTGGCCGGCCAAAACCGACCCGAACCGATCGTGAATTAAACTCATTTAATTCGCCCAAAAAGCCTTCAAAAGACTTAGCCATTTTAGTTTCCATTACGCCTCTGATTAACTCAGATTCGACTTATTTCTCTTGATCGGAAAATCCAATTTTTAACTCATTTTAAATCCCTCGGATTACTCGTAGTGCGTGTGACTAAATAGGCTTTCGATTTATGTTGGTCGTCTATAATTAACTAATTATAGAACGGTCATGAGTGGCACCTAGTAGTACATCATGACCCCCAATTAATCGAAAGATCAACGGTTTGACCTCAGAAGAAATTATTCTGAAATCCTTCAGCAGCTCTAATGAATCGTGCCCCATTCCCTTCACCATCTTATACCCACTTGGTTCAGGACACGGTCTATTTGTGTCAGTCCCCACTAGGCTGACTATGTCACACCTAGCCCAAGTAGTTTCTTTCTCGTCCTTTGGATTTCTAATTACTCTCATGTATTTAAGAGACTTACACTCTTATCATGATATACTCTGGCCAGAAGTTTTGAGTAACAATCCGACGATAGGCCTGGGTATACATCTCCTCGCAAGGAGTGGTGAATCCTTTGTAGGCTGTTCAAACATCTTCGGGCACTTTGGCTTATACCCAATCATCCTGGGTCCACACCTCCTTGGAGATGCTTGCTTAAGATGTTAAAGTATAAGTCTCCATGACCAAGATGACTTGCACACCGCAAGTCAAAGGAACATCGCACTTCATTGACATTTCTATAGATAGATTCCATATGAAGTCTTACAGCTAGTCACTCTAATGAACTAGTTCCCTTAACTAGCATCCATGTTTATCTCCGGACATCCCAATGTCACCAGCTAGTGAGAATCAGCTGATTAGAGAATAACCCATGCTAGTCTCAACTGAATTGATAGTGTCCGTATTTATCAATTCATCGACTAGGGATATTTTCAGTACTTCACATTTGCACATTTAGAGATAATCACTAGTTGTGATCCCATCACAAATTCTCTTATACTGTGAGTTGTATTGCGGGCATTCAGTAGATGAGTTTAAGATCCCAATCAAATACACAAGCATGTATACTCAAATAGTGAATTATTATTTATTAATATAAATGTTTTACAATCATAAGGCGATTGCCTTAGGACACTTCTCTCATATCACTAACAGAAATTGGGTTGGTTCCTGGAACCAACTCAATTTCAAATTCAATTTCTCGATTGGGAGGGAGTCCTTGTAACTCTTTAGGAAACACCTCTGGATAGTCACAGACTACCCTCACTTCCTCTTTCATTAATCCTTCTCTTTGACTTGCATCTACTATATGAGCAAGAAAACCAGAACACCCCTTCTCAAACATTCTCTGAGCTTGTAAGGTAGACAAGAACCTTTTTGTCTTTCTCTTTGGGTCTCCAATAAACTCGAATGGAGGTTCTGCTTCTGGTGTGAACTTGACTTTTCTCTTGCGGCAGTCTATAGAAGCATTGTACTTGCTCAAGAAGTTCATCCCTAAAATGACATCGTAATCCTTCATCTCAAGGACTACCAAGTCACTGTAGAGCTCTCGGTTGGAAATCTAGATTGGTACTGCCCTCAGCCTCTCAGTAGAGGCCATTACATCCCCCGACGGTAAAGTTGTTAAGAACTCCTGACTCAATCTTTCTGGTGGGATCCCTAGCTTCTTAGAGAAAAAACATGGATACAAAGGAATGGGTTGCCCCAGTATCGAATAACACAATAGCATATTGGGATGAGATGAGTATTCGACCTATGACCATAGTAGGAGAATTTGCCGCCTCTTCCTTGGTGATGGCGAAAATCCTGGCGTTGGTCGTGGCTGGTGGGGTTTCCATTCTCGCTTGACTGAAATAGGGTACCTCCATTGCTGGCTGCATCTGGTGCAACTGGGCTGATCCACCCCCGTACTGAAGGAGCTGTGGTGGAGGCAACTTTTCTTTAGGACAAGCCTTGGCCAGGTGCCCTACTACTCCATAGATATAATATATGCCAATACTCGACCGGTTAGGGCAAGCCTTCATCATATGTCCTTCTGCTCTGCAAATATGACATCCGCTCATGCCCTGGCGACATACTCCGGGATGCATCTTCCCACATTTTGGGCAAGGGGAATACTTGAGCTGCTTGTTTGACGAGCCCCCTTTATTGCCCTCAGAAGACTTCTGGTCCCACTGCTTCCTCTTTCCTGAATTTCCTTTCCAATTTTGTTGGTTTTGAGGATTTCCTTGGGACTTCTGGGCTGATGCCTATTGTTGTTGCACACGTGTGGCCTTTATACTATTTAAGTAGTGTTCAGTAATCAAAGCACTACATACTGGTTCTTCCAAAGTCTGCGGTCTATTACCACCGCCGGCCACATTCAGAGCTATCTGAGGCCTCAGCATCTTGAGCATTAACGTGACCCTTTCCTTTTCAGTGCAAACTAACTCCGGGCACAAGCGAGCTAGTTGATTAAACTTCTTCACGGCTTCATCTACAGACAATTCTCCTTGACGAAACTCTGTGAATTCATCGTAGTGTTTGTTCGTTACCTTCATATGAAAGTACTCCTCCAAGAACTCTGCTTCGAAGTCAGCCCAGGTCATCTGACTCACATTTCTCTTAGCCTTCACTCTTTTCCACCACATCCTGGCGTCTCCAGTAAGGCAGAAGGATGTGCACTTTATCTTCTCCATCTCAGGCCAGTCCAGTAACACCATTATACTTTCCACCGTTTTGAACCATGCCTGAGCATCCCATGGTTCACTTGTGCTAGAAAAATTCTCGGGCTTCAGTCTCTGCCACTGGATCAGATATGCCTCTTGTCTTACTTCTCTTACCAGAGGTACTGGGGGAACCTCTGTCGCCACTGGTGCCACTACTTGCGCCACTGGCGCACTGGAGGGTCAGGGTGGCCTGCTGATTAGCCATCAAGGTGGCAATGACTTGCTGCTGTTCAGCAAGTTGCCTCTGAAGCTGGGCCACCACTCCTTGAAGGTCTGATGGTGGTACTGGCTCCGTTGACTCCTATTCTCTAGGAGCTTGCTCCTCATTTCGGACAATTCTGGAACGTCCTCTTGCCATTCTCTTACTCTATAGTGTAAAGAAAATAAAAGCTCATTATCTCTTACTAACTTACTTAATTATCTCCATGCACATATTAGCATATAATAATACTAACATACTTCCTTATCATCATGCACTTACTGATACTAGCAGTCAATAATGAAAAGCATACAAAACTACAACATATGAACTTCTTACTTGGCAGGCGGCAGGATTGATGCTTGATGTCAGTGTGGCGGAAGGGTGGAAACTTGCTCTGATACCACTCTGTGACGACCCGACTTCTCTCCTTAAGGCGGACGTCACTTTTACTTAACCTTAACTTTACCTTATCCTTAGCCTTAGGTTACAACTACTTGACTTCCCTTAACTTGCTCTGAATTTTTTTTTTCAATGGCACCAGTCGACTGCTAGAAGGCCAGTCGACTGGTGTCAGCCACAGAAGCTTTCTGTGCGCGGCACCAGTCGACTGGCTCTTGGCAGTCGACTGGTGCATCG
>JAGFNQ010003193.1:23941-69006 GCA_024364735.1 Boesenbergia rotunda | reverse complement strand
ATCACCAATTTGAGAATAATTTCGGATTTTACGAAATAATTTTAATTTTTTTTTCTTTTTCGTTGATTGAGGTTGGTGCAACACCACTCAATCCAACACATCGAACAAAAGGGTTATGTTCCATATGGCAGTCGACTGGTATCTGAACCAGTCGACTGGCATGCCTGAAAGTTACAGTTTCAGACTTGGGAAATCCTTTCAAGGGTCCATAATTCATACACTTCCAAAGCATATAGATAAATAACTCCAAATCTATACTCTATACTAGTTTTATAAACATCTTAGCAACCCAAAACAAACCCATTAACTTGCAATTAGGATCTCTGCGGAATTTAATAAACTATCAAAACATATGAAATCTATACTAGAGTTTGTACTCAACTTTGTCTCTATGCAAAGTTTAAACAAAATCATTACGTTCTACCAATCCAAAACACCAACCACAAGTTTCTATAAGACTTAACCCAAAGATCTCTCCCACGGTTCCGCCGCCACTGAACATCAATGCAAGTCCCGTACGCCTCCTTAGCTTATGCTTTTTCTTTACCTTTATCTGCAATAGAAGGAAATGCAATTAATAAGCGATTCGCTTAGTAAGTAAATCCTAACTCACAAATCCATGCGATCAATGACAAACATGCTCTTTTCAAAGAATGTTCGCTTCAAAATACATGCTCATGGAAATACTTGCACATGGAAACTTTCATATAATTATCATGCTCAATCATGCTTGAAAACATTTACTTACATTAAAACATTTGCAAACATAACATGCTCATGATTTCTTTTGAGACATGATACTTATACGTTTCCATACTTTAAAACACTAACTTCCTTGCTCTTGCTTTTTAACATGCTTGTAACATAACAATGTTAACATACATAACAAAACATGTACTTAACTGAAAACACTTACATATACTCATATACTTCAAAATAATAATCAACTTTCTAGGCCTTGACATTGTACCTGGTATCAATGTACCAATGCGTGCATCCCTAATAGGTTTCGTGGTAGCTAGCCACCGCACCCTATTAGAGCTTCTTTCTAACTTTCTGGGGGCCTCTCATTTGCCCGGTACATGTCCCTTTACAAAAATAAAATACATTCTTACTCATAATGTTATACTTATCAAGCTATCTCTTTTTTTCATAAATTTGGCACTACAAACCTTTACCTTTCTTACTTGGAACTTTCATCGAGCACCTTGCGTGCCCTTAACCCCAAAACTCATTTTTGAAACTTTTCAAGAACTTGGTCTTATCATGCTTAGATTCACATACACAGAACCTACTCAAGGTTAAGTTCTATAATAAGAAATATATCTTCTTGAGAAACTGAAACACACAATTTACAATAGTCTTAAAGCATGCACTTAGATCACAAAACATAGTTCTACAACGAGAAATATATGACGAAACTACTTCTATTGCAATGAGTGATCTACTTACCCCCCTTTGCTTGAAGAAAACTCACTAAGTATATAGTAAAATCCTAGCGTAGGACTCCTTTTCTCTTCCTTGCGAGAAACTTCACTCCTTGGCCCTAGGGAAGAAACCCTAGGTTCTCTACTCAAGAGGAAGAAGAAGGAGGAAGAAAACTCTTGTTTTCTCCCTGTTTTCGCAGCCTCCCTTGCCCCCTGTTTGCGCCGACTCCAATAACCTAAAGGGGGATTTAACGCAACTTAAGCGGAAGTTGAAACACCTCTTCATGAAAAGGACTTACTTACCTATAACATAATTTCGATCCATCCTTTTTTGTGCTTGATACTGCCCAACCTTCCGGCTAGCTGAGCTCACTCAAGGATTGGCTTGCCGCGTGGTCGTGAGATCAAACCTCCATCTGACCCTTTCCCTTTTCTTTTTATTTTTATTTCAAAAAATTGCCAGAAAATTCAGAAAAATTCCTAATAATTCATGAAAATTATTGGGTGTTACATACTTACCTGCCAAACATCGTGTCCTCAGACCTGTTTATACTTCAACTGCTCAGTATTGAATTAGCTGCCAGGATTTCCTCTCGATATCGAATCCTCCAGACCTATTGAGTTCGCCTGTTAGATGTCAGGTCCTCCCTGACCTATCTAGACTACTTCTGTAATTCCACGATATGCTAAGGCTTTGTCAAGCCACAACTAGGACTTCTCAAAGGTAATCTCCTTGTACACTCAATCAGCTCATCAGATAATAATAAGGCTTAACTTAAACCTTTTTCAACCATCAAAATAGAGGTTCAACCTGTTGGATAGCTTGGCGGGTTTCCTAAGTGAATACTGGGTTGTCCATGGGCAAAACTCTCCATGTCCACGGATTAAAAAAAAATT
Organism: Boesenbergia rotunda; assembly: GCA_024364735.1. Lineage (NCBI taxonomy): Eukaryota > Viridiplantae > Streptophyta > Magnoliopsida > Zingiberales > Zingiberaceae > Boesenbergia > Boesenbergia rotunda. The sequence goes on along the minus strand of JAGFNQ010003193.1, from coordinate 66,682 downwards.
AATCCAAATGGAGACCTATCTCCCAAATGACCGTCTAGTCGCCGTACTAATTTATTCAAGTTATAACTTGACCAAACTTGATGTTCAAGCCATGTAACTTGCCTAACCAATGAGTTGCGGAAAAGATGACGAGTGGATCGCCGATTTTCGTGTTTAACATCAGGGTCCATGACAATTAATTATCACAATTAATCAACAAAAATTAAGAGCAAGATAATTAATTAATCACATATGAAATAATGGAAGAACAAAGAGCCGTAAGAGAAGGATACCTCTCGTTACCTCGCGATCTTCTACCGTATGACCCTCCCATCTTGGACGTCGTGTGGGCGAAGATCTACCAAGAGCCGAGGTCACTAAGGCCACCAACCAATCCTTTCTTCTCCTTCCTTCTTCCTTGGCAGAAACCCTAACCCTCACCTTTGAGTTGCCGCCGACCAAGATGGAAGCCGCCACCTCCTTGTTTGCGCCGGCTCCAAAGGATGAAGAGGAAGATGAAGTAGTAGAAGAAGAAGAGAATGAATCTCTTCCTCACCAACCCTAACCAGCCGACCACCCTCCTCCTCCCTTACTTATCGCCCCCGGCCAAGAACAAGAGAGAAACTTCCTTTTCTTGAACTGTCGGCGCCGATCAAGCTCCCCTGCTTCCTGGTGGCGTGCGCACAAAGAAGAAGAAGAGAAAAGGAAGAGGAAAGAGCTTGTCTTCCTTCTCCTACCGAGCTCTACCTCCTTCTTGTTCTTGCGGCGACGGGTTACCCTAGGAGAGAGAAGGTGATGGAGAGGAGAGAAAAGCCAAGGGTTTGATGATTAATTGGATGCCTTGATTTCATGACACCATTTGGTATTTATAGGGCTATAATAGGGACCATGAGGAGGAGTTGGGTCTTGGCCACCTAATGAATCAAGGCCCGATCCATTAATGATGAACCATTCCACTAAAGGCTCTTCATTGAACTACCTCACCAACCCCATATTTACATATGAGATCCACCTATTATGAGTACATAAATCTCCCCGTGCTTAAGATATCGAATGTCCGTTGATTAATTTAAATTACTGATAATTTTAATTAATCAACATCTAACTCCTTGATTAGTACCACTCATTCTTATGATCATGTTGGACCAAGTCCACCTGTAGGATTTAACATGATGAACCTTATGAGCTCATCAAGGGGGCATCATCATCCCAACTCACCAGGACACGATTTTCGTCTATAATCAATAGCACACCATGTAAAGAATATTATTTCCCAATTTACCGGGCCTATCGATTTAACAAAATAAATCTCGTCCATTGGTAAATCGAAATAAATACTAAGTACATGTGTCTGTTATTATATCGGGATTCAGAGCATGTACTCCATAATAAACTGAGGTCTGATCCAATTATAAAGTCAGTATAAATTGGATCACCTCTATGTCGGTCATGCTCAATGCACACAAAGTGCACTAGTGTAATTCTATAGTCAAGATAAATTAACACCAAATTACTCTACAACCATCCGATCCCGATCGTTTGTCCAATTCCATCTCGGTTTTGAGCCTCTACTTATACTTTACAAGGCACTGATAACATGATCTTCTGTATGACACCACACACCATGTTATCTACAGTGTAAAGTTTTAGGTATTATGAATACACTAATATAAATATGCAACAGTGATCTTGTGATTCTCTTTCAAAATGTAGATATCTTATACAAAAGGCAAGACTTTTAGTATACATCCTAACAATCTCCCACTTATACTAAAAGACTCTGCTGTCCTCATAGTACCATACATCTGTCTCCCATATCCTCCACATGCCTATCAAAAGCTATTGTTGAAAGGGCCTTAGTGAAAGGATCCGCTAGGTTGTCCTCCGATGCAATCTTGGTGACAACAACTTCTCCTCGCTTTACGATTTCTTGTATCAGGTGGTACTTGCACTCTATGTGTTTACTCGCTTTATGGGCTCCTGGTTTCTTCGAGTTTGCAACTGCACCACTGTTATCACAATAAATTATGATAGATCTGGGCAAACCAGGAATCACATCCAAGTCTATCATAAAGTTCCTAAGTCATACAGCTTCCTTGGCTGCCTCAGAGGCTGCCACATACTCAGCTTCCATGGTGGAGTCCGCCATGCATTTCTGCTTGACACTCCTTCATACTATAGCTCCACCTCCTAAAGTAAACACAAACCCCGAGATAGGCTTATCCCTAGTCCTTCTTAGGTACTTCAGTATATGCTTTACCACAGTCCAATGTCCCTGTCCAGGGTTACTCTAATATCTGATAACCATGCCCACGGCAAAACAGATATTCGGTCTCGTATACAACATAGCATACATGAGGCTTCCAACTGCCGAAGCATAAGGAACCGCCTTCATCTCCTCTATCACCTTTGATGTTTTAGGACACATCTCTTTAGATAGAGAAACTCCATGCCTGAAAGGTAGAAAACCTTTCTTGGAATTTTCCATGCTAAAATGAGCAAGGACAGTGTCTATGCATGAAGCTTAAGATGAGCACAACATCCTTTTCTGGCGATCCCTTATAACCTTGATCCCAAGGATGTGTCTCGCTTCTCCCAAGTTCTTCATATCAAACTGTTTAGACAATCATACCCTTACGTCTGATAATACTTTGATATTGTTGCCAATGAGCAAAATATCATCTACGTATAGTACAAGAAATACCACTACGTTTCCGTCACATCTCTTATATACACATGACTCATCCGTGCTTTGAATAAATCCATATAGCAGGATTACCTCATCAAAGCAGATGTTCCAAGATCTCGAAGCTTGCTTCAATCCATAAATAGACTGATTAAGCTTGCACACAAGATGCTCTTTGCCCTTCGCAATGAATCCCTCTGGTTGCTTCATATAGATGGTCTCCTCAAGACTTCCGTTAAGGAAAGCTGTCTTGACGTCCAACTGCCATACCTCATAATCCATATGAGTGGAAATAGATAAGAGAATCCGAATAGACTTAAGCATGGCTATCAGCGACAAGGTCTCCTCATAATCGATACCCTCTTTCTAAATATACCCTTTCGCAGCAAGCCTAGCTTTGAAGGTCTCGACCTTCCCGTTTGATCCTCTCTTTCTCTTGTAGATCCACTTACATTCAATGGCTTTTACATCATTGTGTGGTTCTACTAGCTCTCAGACATTATTAGAATCCATAGATTCTATCTCAGAATTCATTGCCCTTTACCATGATACTTCATCTTTATCTTGAAGTGCCTCGTCATAGGTCCAGGGATCATACTCATGTTCTCCAGGGACCAAGTTTGAAGACTCTCCCAAGAACATGAATCTATCAGGTTGTCTAACAACCCTCCCACTGCGATGAGGTACCACCTGTGTATCTTCTGTGACACACGGTGCAGTGACTTGTGGTATATCCTCTTGTACCGTTGGTACTAAGGTCGGAATGTCCCCTCTTGTTTCCTCAAGAACAATTCCACTCATGGGCTTATGGTTCATCACATAGTCTTCCTCTAAGAATCGGCATTCGTGCTAACGATTACCCTCTGATCCTTAGGACTACAGAATAAACCACCTTTTGTTCCTCTAGGATAGCCTACGAACAGACGCACTTCTGTACGAGATTCTAACTTATCAGTATCTCCCTTCAGCACATGTGCTGGACTACCCTAAATCTGAATATGTCTTAGTCTAGGCTTTCGCCCAATCCATAATTCTGTGGGAGTAAAGGGTACTGACTTAGATGGTATCAAGTTCAGTATGTACGCTGTCGTTTCCAGAGCATATCCCCAAAACGAATTCGGCAACTCAGAGTAGCTCATCATCGATCTAACCATCTCCATAAGAGTCCTATTCCTTCTTTCTGCCACACCGTTCTGTTGGGGTGTACCGGGTGCAAACAATTGGGACTGAATCCTAGCTTTTGACAAGTAGGTCCTAAACTCTCCCAAGAGGTGTTCGCCACCACGATCTAATCGTAGTATCTTGATACTTTTACCTCGATATTTCTCCACATCAACCTTGAATTCTTTGAACTTATCAAAGCATTCAGACTTGCGGCGCATCAAGTAAATGTACCCATACCTTGAATAATCATCTATGAAAGAGATGAAGTATTCAAAGCCACCTCTAGCCTGGATAGACATGTTGGGACCGGGTGCATGTTGACATGGATGCGGGTTCGTAATTTTTAAATTTAATTACGTCCAGTGGAAGATTTAGCATAAATAATTTCTCAAATTATTTAACCACACATCTATCATGCAACCTTATGTTGTGTAGACATGATCATATATTTAAAATTTTGCAGAAACGTAAACTAATTTACTTGTTACCACGCGTAACTTGAAGAAAGGGACGAGATCCAACCGTAGCGTCCCTTGGAAGCTCCGCCTCTATTTGGGTCCACGCCGAGTTTTCTTCGGGATGACTTCGCAAAGCTATGAGTTTCGTGCCGACAAGAACTACTAGATTCTCCAAAGGCACGACAAGAATACCAAGAGAGAGATGGGAAGACTAACCACCAAACGAAGAACGGAATCAAGATTCCGAGAAGAAGGAAGGAGATGCGCCCGCTTCTTCTTCTTCTTGCGGCAACTTCTTGGTGGATGAAGCTCACGGCAACAAAGGGGTCCTCCTTTTAGGGCCGACGGCACTAGAGGAGGGAGAGGGAGAGGGAGAGAAGGAGAGAGAGAGAGGGTTTATTCCTAGATCTCTTGGATTAAGAATCAAGGCTTGCCTTGGTTCCTTTATATAGTAGTCTCTCAACTGCCAAGTCTCCTTTTTATGGAATAAATTTTCATAAGAAATTTATCATATAAATTTTTTCTATGAATTATTCCATCATGTCAAGTTTTTATCATAATTTAATTTATAATAAAAACAATCATGTCTCCCTTTTCTTTATGGAATAAAATTTTATAAGAAATTTATTATATAAATTTTTCTTATCATGGAAAATCAATTCATAATTGATTTTATAAAATAAAATAAACCATTCATGTTTATTTTAATTTCCATGAAAATAATAAACCAAAACCTTGGTTTATAAAATTTATATTATCCATAATTTTATAAAACAAACCACGCTTGGTTTATTTTATAACTTGAACCAAAAAACTTGGTTCTCCCTTTTGATGTGGTCGGCCAAAACAAAGAGGGTGGGGACACTCTTTGGCCAGCCAAACTCAAGCCAAGGTCATACGAATTAAACTCATTTAATTCGTCCAATAAGTCTTCAAAAGACTTAGCCATTTTATGCTTCCGTTGCGTCTCTGAAAAATTCAGATTCGACTTATCTCTCTTGATCGGAAAATCCAATTTTCAACTCATTTTAAATCCCTCGGATTACTCATAGTACGTGTGACTAAATAGGTTTTTGATTTATGTTGCCCGTCTATAATTCATCAATTATAGAACGATCATGAGTGACACCTAGTAGTACATCATAATCCCCAATTAATCGAAAGATTAACGGTTGACCTCAGAAATTATTCTGAAACCCTTCAGCAGCTCTAATGAATCGTGCCTCATTCCCTTCACCATCTTATACCCACTTGGTTCAGGACATGGTCTATGTGTGTCAGTCCCCACTAGGATGACTACGTCACACCTAGCCCAAGTAACGTTCTCTCGTCCTATGGATTCTAATTACTCTCATGTATTTAAGAGATTCATACTCTGAACATGTCATGCTCTGGCCAGAGGCTTCGAGTAACAATCCGACGATAAGCCTTGGGTATACATCTCCTCGTAAGGAGTGGTGAATCCTTTGTAGGCTGTTCAAACATCTTCGGGCACATCGGCTTATACCCAACCATCCTGGGTCCACACCTCCTTGGAGATGCTTGATTAAGATGTTAAAGTATAAGTCTCCATGACCAAAATGACATGAACACTGCAAGTCCAAGGAACATCGCACTTAAGCTGCAGTAAGAACTTCACTGACATGTCTATATGTAGACTACCATATGAAGTTTTACAGCCAGTCACTCCAATGAACTAGTTCCCTTAACTAGCATTCATGTTTATCTCCGGACATCCCAATGTCACCAGCTAGTGAAAATCAGCTGATTAGAGAATAACCCATGCTAGTCTTAACAGAATTGATAGTGTCCGTATTTATCAATTCATCGACTAGGGACAATTTCAATACTTCACAATTGCACATGTAGAGATAATCGCTAGTTGTGAATTCATCACAAATTCTCTCATGCTGTGAATTGTATTGCGGACATTCAGTAAATGAGTTTAAGATCTCAATCAAATACACAGACATGTATACTCAAATAGTGAATATTCATTTATTAAAATAAATGATTACAATCATAAGGCAATTGCCTTAGGACACTTCTCTCATATTACTAACAAGACATATGACCACATAAATCAGAATGAACCAGTTCTAATACATCTTTGGCTCTATACCCCTTGGCCTTGAATGACCTCTTGGTCATCTTACCTTCCAAGCAAGATTCACAGGTTGGGAAGTTTTCCACCACTAACAAGGACCCATCAGCTATCAACCATTGAATCCTACTAAGGTTAATATGACCAAGTTTTAGATGCCAAAGATATGTTTGCTTCATCTTGAAATGTTCCTTTCTCTTATTCTAGTTAGATGATAATCTATTAATTTCTATTTACATCATTGGAGATTTTGGTTCTAAAGTTTACAAATTGACAATTAATTTACCTGAATAGAAAATTTCTCTATTCCTTTTTATAACAACACGGTCATTAAAAGTAATAGAATATCCATCCTTTATTATTTGAAAAATTGAAATAAGATTCTTTCTAAAACTACGTACATAAAGGCTATTTCATAAAACCAAAACTTTATTTCTCTCAAAAGACAAATAAACGTCTACCACTGCAACAGCCGCCACCTCCGTAGCATTGCCCATGTATACGGTAATCTCTCCATCAGCCAGTCGTCGGGTCTCCTATAACCCCAGCAAAAAATTACAGACATGATCAGTGGCTCCCGTATCTACACACCAGGTATCGGTAGATAACACCGCTAAACATGATTCAACGACAAAAGAAAAAGATATACTTGAACTATTCTTCTTACGGCGGGACAGTCCGCCTTTTAATGTCCAGACTGCTTGCACATGAAGCACTTTCCTTTCAGCTTCTTCATGCCAGTCCGAGGTGCCTGAGATCCAATCTCCTTCTTGGCCCCACCTTGTTTCTTCTTCTTCTTGCCTTTCGGCATAGAATTAGAAACCCTCTGAGTAACCAAGGCATGAGAACTTTGATGAAAAAGCCCCTTTGCTGCCTGGAGTTCTGCCAGAAGTGTTGATGCATGCCGCACCTAAGTCGAACTTGGATTTTGATAAATGGCAAAGGGTTTAGAAGTTAAGATGTTATTTGTATCTAATATGTTTACTAAGTGTACAGAAAAGAAGTCCTAGGTACACTAGGCACGAAGTCCTGGTCGAGGACTGGGCACGAAGCCCTAGCAAGGAGCTGGGCACCGAAGACCTGCTCGGAAGGTGGGCACGAAGTCCTGGTCGAGGACTGGGCACGAAGCCCTGGCAAGGAGTTGGGCACCGAAGACCTGCTCAGAAGTTGGGTGCGAAGACCTGGTCAGGTGCATCAGGCAAAAGTTCAACCGGAGGAGCCGGTTGGCAAAAGGTAAACTCTCCTGAGAGGAGTAGGTGAGGACGCGTTCCCCGTCGAGGGAACAGTAGGCATTGGTTCGACCTAGGGTTCAATTTGGGAGACCCAAAGTCAGAACCAAGACAGCTATGGTTGTAAAAATCTAACATTTCTTGCCTTGTTTGTGGTGGAACTAACCTTGGATGCAAGGACCAAAGGAACGTGTTTCTGCAGCTCAGAACGCCTCAAAGGAGAGGGGCAGCAGCTGGGCTAGGCGTCCGAGAGGTCCCGGGCACCCAAGGTCAAAGCCAAACGAACAACTAAGCAAGAATCGCTTCGGAAGCTTACTGGGACAGGCGCCCTCAAGGTCTCGGGCGCCCTGATGGTCCCGGGCGCCCTGGGTCCAAACCAACCAGTGATCGAAGCGAAATCAACTGTGAAGCCAAGAAGACCAAGTCAACCGGGGCACCCCCATCAGCTCCAAGGCCGATTCTGGAGGGATAAGCGCTGACCGAGCTGCGGATGAGGTTTCTCGGATCCGTAGGCATGTGTCAGACGCCCCCAGCATCCAGGGCACTGACGGACCCAAAATAGACTGTCACGAATGTGGGTCTCAAATTTAAAATATGAATATAAAATGCTGGAAACCCTTTTTGCAATCAAAGAATGAAAACGTAGTAAAGGGGCCACAGGTCGTATTTTTCCTCGGGACTAGTTGATGTTGTGTGATTCGAGCTCGTGTTTATGTGTCGTTTGTGAATTTTGGGTTTCAATTAAAATATGAGTTTGGTTTCAGTTAGAATGAAAACTCAATTAAAGGGATAAAAACTTAACCATGGAACTTAACCAATGAATTCAAACAAATTGGAGCTTAATTGTAACTTAGCCTAATTTGGTGAGCAAAATCTGATTCAAGGCAAACAAATGCTAAGTAATGAAGCAACAAAATCAAACTCAAGACAGACCAAATGCAAGCAGTCTAAAACAGTCCAATGCAAAACCAATGTCGAAACTGAAATCATTCAAACTGCCAAGTGATACAAAGTGCACGCATTCAAACTGAACTGCAGCAATAGAGATGGAAATTCAGAGATAAATGAGATGTAAAACAGATTTATTCCGAGCACGATACCAACTGCCAAGTGAGTTTAACTTTAGCTAAATTGAAATCTCTAAACAACCAACTGATCATGGCATGCAGGATAGGGAAACTAGTTGCCGAATTCTGATACCAAATGCAGAAGGGATACTACAATTCAAGCACGTTGGAGAAATTTTGAAGGAAGTAGTGCAGCCACTGATTGGAATGCAGAGTTTCCAATCAAACTGCTACAGAAATTGACTGCAGAAATTTACTGTAGAATTTTCAGCAACTTGAAGACAGGATTGCAGATTCATATCAAATGCAGAACATATAACCAAACTGAGATCGATACATGAATTTACTTCAGCAAGATTCAAAGAACTACTAACTCTGATACGAAATTCAGTTCATTTAATACAACCTTCAGCACATCCAAATTGATACATTTGCAGAAATGTAATTGAAACTTAAGCAAACTGATTCATAGACTTGGGAATGTGAATGCAGAGCTCTAGATCACTTGCTATTGCAGATTGAAACAATCTTCAAGGTGAATTTAAAGGATAGCAACAAAGTTCTCTTGATACAAAAGTCAGGTCATCAAACTGAGTTCAGAAACAAGGATGCGCAAAAACTGAAAACTGCAGAATTGGGGTTTGATACGAAATAAATTTCAGAAATAAAACCGACTGCAAAACAACCTCAAATCTAATGCATTAACACTCTAAATGTTGTCTTCAATTGCAGGTAGTGAACAAGACAAGAATTGAATTGGAATAAGCTGAAGAATTCGAAACTGAACTGAAATTTTTAGAACTAGGGCTGATACGCAATGCTAAACATGGCACGCAAGCAAGAAGACATGAATAAACTGAAATTAAATTGAAAATTCACTAACAAGCAATCTAGTTACTTAACTTGAAGACTGAAATCCTAATTAAGCAGAAACCAATCAAGAAAATGAAATTAACCAATCTGATGCGAAACAGAAACGAAACACTGCAGAATTCGAAAATTACAGCTAGAACAACAGAATTGAACTAAAACTAAACCTCAATCTCTCATCTCAGCTCAAGAAATCCTTGCTGTCACTCAAGGATGAGCCTCAAATTGAGAAAGAAATGATCCATACAAGAAAACTAGTCAGCTGATACAAAATTCAGAAATGAAATGGCAGAAATGAAATCTACTGCTAATAACTGAAAGTTCGCTAATTAAACTAAACCCCAATCCTTCTCCTTGCTGTCACTCAAGGATAAGCATTGAATTGAGGTGGTCGCGCCTCGAATTGAAGAAAAACTGAAGAAAATGAAGAAGAACGAAGACGATGAACAGTTGCGGCGAAGACGCGACAAGGCTGAAACGCTGGGAATTTCTGATTAAGTAGCTAGCAATGGACGACCCAGATTGATCGGAGGAAATCCAACAGCTGATCTTGCTCTGATTTGAGCCAAACTTTGAGAATGTTGATCAGGGGTCAGGATCTGCCTTGTGGTAGCTCAGATCCTCCAGATGTGCAACGGATGGTCCAAATCAACCTAATCTTTGAATGGACGATCGAGAGCCCTCCGTGCTTGATCCAACGGTTGATTGAGCTCTGATTAGGATGAAACCTTCAGATCTTGATCATAATGCTTGATCAACCCTAACCCTAGCTCGGATTGCTTCAGATGGTCCCGGATGGCTCAGATCTAGCTGCTTTTGAATCGGACGGCCCAGATTAATCCGAAACTTGATAACTCGATCTGGGTCCACTTCCGACTCAAGTTTGACCCAGTATGCCCTAGGTCCATGAACCTTTCATGCCTACAAAAATAAATCAAAAATTTAGTGGCCAAATAATACAAATATGTGTAAATTTGCATTTAAGTCCAAAATAAAGGTAAGTTCTAAAACCTAGGGTAAAATCACAATTAAGAAAGTAAAAACATGGGTCAAACATGGATTTTAGCAATTAAAATAATCAATAAAATGGTACTTATCAGGCACCCCCAGGAGCAGTATAAAAGGGGCTCGACCCCTAAGGCTTCGACATCACTTTTTCCAACGCCTCTACTCTCTTCGTTCACGCGCTCTGCTACGGTAAACTCCGTTCTCGACATTCTAGTGCCGACGACGACCCTCCGCTCCGAAGTACGATCCACACCGGGCGTCGGTAACGAAGAGTACATTTGTTTAGTTACTGCACTCATATTGTAATAATTTCTGTAACCTTTTTGCGCTACTATAGAATTGCCCGCAGTAAACGGTCAAGGACCGTGGGTCTTGGAGTAGGAGCCGAACGTGACTCCGAACCAAATAAAACCACTTGAGTTCTGTGTGTGTTTTGTTTAAATTCCGCTGCGTACTTTCTCTTTTCAATCCGAAATATTTTCACGATATTCACCCCCCCTCTATCGTGTTTACTCGATCCAACAAGTGGTATCAGAGCGGGGTAGTTCAAACTTGGTGTAACCACCAGTTTGAAAGTTTTTTTCGGATTTACGAAATCTTTCATTTTATTTCTTTTCTGTTTCGTTAATCGAGGTTGGTGCAACACCACTCGATCTTTTTTTACTTTTTATTTCAAATAAATAATATCTGTGGGTGGGTTTAAAATATTCTTACGTCTTTTTCAATTTTGAATTCTTATTTTTTTCACCATAAGTCAGAATTGATAAAATAATCAAGTTTTGAAAATTTGTCATAAAATTTTTTTCCCTATTATTTTAATATTTTTTTCTCGGAATTCATGCTACCTTAATTCGAGCAAATTGTTTCCCAAGCATTGAAGTCTTATTTTTTCATCATTAATCAGAATTGATAAAGCCAATATTTTCAAAAAATTATCAAAAACTTATTATTATTGTTTTTTTATTATTTTACGTCGAAATTTGTGCAATATTTTTTGGGCTATTTTTTCCTCTCCTGCACTACTAATCCAAGACCAAGTCTTGATACATTTCTGTTATTTCTCTTGTGTGCAAGGTTTAAACCAAATGGCCATCCAAGAGTAGAACAGTGTCCGCCCACCGCTATTCTCCGGCGAGAACTTCAATTTTTGGATAAGTCAAATGGAGTCCCTTCTGAAGGCCCACATGGACTTATGGCGGATCATCCAAATGGGATTCTCTTTTCCCGTAGAAGATGAGTTGTCAATCGAGTGGGTCAAACTGGATGAACAAACCCTCAATCAAATCGAGACCGATGCAAGGGCAACTGCAATCCTACAATGTGGCCTAACCAAGGAGCAACTCAAACAAGTAGGTCATTGCCAGAGAAATTTGGGAAAAACTAATCAATCTACACGAAGAGAGCTCCGACATTGAGATCTTTGACTCCGGATCAGAAGATGAGGAAGAATCCATACCTGACTACGAATTCAAGCCAGAGCCAGAAGACGAATTGACTAAGACAAAAATGGTAACCAATTTCGAATCCTTTTTTGAATTACAATTAAATAATCAAATAGATACTGTAATGGTCGAGGAAGGTGTAATTTCTAGTGCAGGGAAAGCTCCAAGAGAACAACCAAAGAAGAAGCTTCAATCTGTACCCGAATCCAACTCAAACTCGGAATCAGAAGACAATGAAGGAGATCGACCCAAACTGGTCCGATTAGCTCATGATCATTACAAGAGTATTGGGCGAACGATCAGGAAAGGTAAGTTTTCAATATTTGAAAATCAAATATTTATCTCAAATAACATGATTGATTCATATAAATTAGTTAAGGATAATATCTTAGAAACCTTAATTCACAACCTTGCTGATTTTAAAAAACCAGAGTTTTATTTGAATTATGATATAACTTAGATCATTTTTGTCATGCTTGCTTTTTTTTTGCTTAGAATTAGGATTGGTTAGAATAAGGACAAAGTGATTTAGTTGAAATTTGAACAACATAGTATTGGGTGGAGGTGAGATGATAGTACGTTTGGGAAACCTTTCTAATAAGGTCAAGTATACCCTACTTGATCTGTTTAGTCTGGTGGAACTAGCTGAAGCTACCGATCCATGACCCAAACTAGTTAGACCAAAATCTTTCAAGAAGTAACTTGAAGATGAATTTTCTATAAAAGACTTTGTCAAGGAAAAGGTTGATGATCCAATAAGACTACGGCCAAAGAAAGCCTAGTGCCTCGCCAAGACCTGGAAGCCAATTATAGAAAATCAAATTCACCTTACTATTGTTAAATTTGAATCTAACACAAATTTTAAGTAAATCTTAGATTCATAACAAATGTTTCAAAATTAATAAACTTAACCATTTTTTTAAAATTAAAATGATTATCTCATAAAACTCATAAGGTTAACATGTTTGATCACATAGAACTGGGTGAGATATCTACGACCTAAGAATATATGTCACTATCCTTTTAAATAAAACTCAAAGTGCTTTCAAAAGTTATTCAAAATTATCTCTATTTTTTCAAACTAATTTAGTTTACTATACCCCACTTTTTCATCTCTAACATTTTTTTTCAAAATGTTGAATTTCATGTTAAATAACACAATAGACTCGTTTTAAATAGAATTTAGGGCTTGTTTGATTTAGTTATTTGATTGGTCAAACATAGTCAACTAAGTCAAACCTGGTCAACATAGTCAACCCTAGTCAACATAGTCAAACATGGATAACACCGAAGTCCCCTAAAGCATTAGATTGAGTTAAATGGTACAGGGGGAGTGGTTTATTCTTTTTAATTTTCTTTCAAAATATCTTTGAAAAATTATTATCATTCAAAATGGTTTTCGAAGACTATGCAATCATTCCAAATTGTGTTTTCAAAAATCTATCTCCTTGAAAATTATCATACTTAAAAAGCTGTTCAAAATTGTTCTTTTAATTTTGGCAAACCCTAAGACTCAGAGGAGGATTAACTTGTGGTCAACAAACCTCCTAGGACTGTGTCAAATTTAGGGGGAGTTCAAATTTAATCCGAATGGAGACCTATCTCCTAAACAACTGTCTCGTCACCGTACTAATTGATTCGAGTTATAACTTGACCAAACTGTTAGTGATATAAGAGAAGTGTCCTAAGGCAATCGCCTTATGATTGTAATCATTTATTTTAATAAATGAATATTCACTATTTGAGTATACATGTTTGTGTATATGATTGAGATCTTAAACTCATTTACTGAATGTCCGTAATACAATTCACAGCATGAGAGAATTTGTGATGAATTCACAACTAGTGATTATCTCTACATGTGCAATTGTGAAGTATTGAAATTGTCCCTAGTCGATGAATTGATAAATACGGACACTATCAATTCTGTTGAGACTAGCATGGGTTATTCTCTAATCAACTGATTCTCACTGGCTGGTGACATTGAGATGTCCAGAGATAAACATGAATGCTAGTTAAGGGAACTAGTCCATTGGAGTGACTGGCTGTAAAACTTCATATGGTAGTCTACATATAGATATGTCACTGAAGTTCTTATTGCAACTTAAGTGCGATGTTCCTTTGACTTGCGGTGTTCAAGTCATCTTGGTCATGGAGACTTATACTTTGACATCTTAAGCAAGCATCTCCAAGGAGGTGTGGACCCAGGATGATTGGGTATAAGACGAAGTGCCCGAAGATGTTTGAACAACCTACAAAGGATTCACCACTCCTTGCGAGGAGATGTATACCCGAGGCCTATCGTCGGATTGTTAGTCGAAGCCTCTGGCCAGAGTATGACATGTTCAGAGTATGAATCTCTTAAATATATGAGAGTAATTAGAATCCGTAGGACGAGAAAACGTTACTTGGGCTAGGTGTGACGTAGTCAGTCTAGTGGGGTCTGACACACATAGATCATGTCCTGAACCAAGTGGGTATAAGATGGTGAAGGGAATGGGACACGATTTATTATAGCTGCTGAAGGGTTTCAGAATTATTTCTGAGGTCAACCGTTGATCTTTCGATTAATTGGGTATCATGATGTACTACTAGGTGCCACTCATGATCGTTCTATAATTGATTAATTATAGACGGCCAACATAAATCGAATGTCTATTTAGTCACACGCACTATGAGTAATCCGAGGGATTTAAAACGAGTTGAAAATTGGATTTTCCAATCAAGAGAGATTAAGTTTGGTTGATCCAAACGATAAGTCGAATCTGAATTTTTCAGAGGCGCATCGGAAGCGTAAAATGGCTAAGTCTTTTGAAGACTTAATAAATGAATTAAATAAGTTTAATTCATTGGGGCTTGGCTTGGATGGGCCGGCCAAAGAGGGCCTCCATCCTCTTTGCTTGGCCGACCACAACAAAGGGAGAGAACAAGTTTTTGGTTCAATTTATAAAATAAACCAAGTGTGGTTTGTTTTATAAAATTATGGATGATATAAATTTTTATATAATAAACCAAGGTTTGGTTTATTTTTCATGGAAATTAAAATAAACCATGGATTGATTTATTTTATAAAATCAATCATTGATTGATTTACCATGATAAGTAAATTTATTCCATAGGATAGATGATTTTTATCATGAATTAAAATATGATTTTAACCATGATATATGTAATGACCCGTAAAATCCTCTCAAATTTTTTTTTAAAATATTGATCATGCCTAGATAGATTCTCAAGAAACATAGGGATACTAGTAGGAACCTTAGCATGATTATCCATGATTTTCTATATGGAATAGGAAGCTAAGTACTAATGAGCCTTACATAGGCTTTCCTAGTACCATGGTTATTAGTGGATCTTAGGTAGAATTTAGGATAAATAGAAATGGGTTTTAATTAGGAATATTAGCATGACTATTGGTGGACCTTAGGGGGCATTGCCGAAAATAAAAGAAAAAAATAAAAATAAAATAAAAATAAAAATAAAAATAATGTGCATACACCAAGGATTGAACCTTGGACCTAGTGTAACACCATGCATGCACTAACCAATTCAGCTAGCAAGGGAGTGCTAGTAGAGAATGAAGTGAATTTTAGTTAAAGCTTAAGGAAGTGAAGAGTCACCATGTGAAGAAGATGAAAAGGCACTTGTGAAGAGACAAAAGGGCATTATAAATAGATCTCTTCTTCCTCCTTCCTCCACCCCCACCGAAATCCCATCTCCCTCTTCCTCCTTCTTCTTGCCGAAAATCACCAAGGGGATTCTCCCTTGGAAAAGCTTCACAAGAAGACTCCACCTTGAAGATCCAAGACTTTCTACAAGGCTACAAGGGCTAAGGAGAGTTCTAGGATCAAGAAGGTTTTCTTTTGTTTATATATTCAAGGTTTATAACCAAGAAAAAGAAAGGTAAGACCCCCTCACCTGTGGTATAATTGTTTCTTTGATGGTTATCAAGATTTGGACTATTGTTTGAGATCTAACTTGAGAAAAATCATGTAGTAGGGCCTTTAGGGTTTCGGCCATGGCTTGAAAGGGGGCTTAGGGATGATGTAAACTCTTATTCATGCTCCTTAATGTTTGATTATGATAAGTAAGGTATAGATTATGATTTAGGGAAAGTTTGTGGCACCCTAAGGACCATTAGGGTTTCGGCCACCCTCCATGTCCTATGGTTAGGTTTAATTCAACCCCTCAAGCATGTTTATATGTTCCTCTATGATCTAATGGATATTAATTGTGTGTTATATGAATTTTTCCCATGGAATCATGCCTTTAGGGTTTCGGCCAAGAACAATTCTAGGGCAAGGAAATTAGGGTTAGCTCCAATTATGGGGTTTAATGGCTCCCTATGGTTTTGTATGTAATGTAGGGGTTATATTTTACTCATGGAACCTTTCATGTTGATTGAATGATGGAGCCATCTTCTATGGAACTTTCGGCCAACCTTGAAATCTAGGGTTTGGGTTGGGTTAAGTTTTTCAAAGATACTTGTTATGGTTTACTAGGATGTATGTATATGATTAGGTATGTTGAAGAATTTTTATGTGACCCAAAACCCTAGCTTCATGCAAGATGTATCATGACTTTGTATGTTAGGTCATGTACTATGATTATTCATAAATGTTTAGACCGTGTGCCATGAACCTAGGGAATATGTATCATGTATGAAAAGATCTATGCATGTTTTACTATGTACCATGATCATGCAAGCTTTATGAATTAAGATGCTAATTATGTATGCATGCCATGTTTTATGAATTATATGTATGTGTGCCTTGCCTTATGAATGATATGTACATATGTCATGTTTAAGAATGAAGATGATGAATGAAAATGATGATCAGGACCCTAAGACAAAATGATGTATGCATGACATACCTTATGAATGTAGATAATGAATAATGATGAATGTTCATGCCTTTAAGGCATCATGATGTTAAGTATGAATGATGAAATATCAAGTATGTTTATGTCATGCTAAGGGATGGGCACCTTAAGAACGCCTCGGTTCTGTACTACCGTAGTTGTCCATGGTTCTGGAACTACCGCAGCTATTCCTATTCTTATGTCAAGTTTCATGAAACAATATTATGTTTATGCTAAGAATGTTCTATGAATGATGAAGCATGTGAAGTATTTTATTTTTATGAATGGGGTTGTACCGGACCGAAGTAAGGGTCCAAGGGATGGGCACCTTAAGAACGCCCCGGTTCTGGACTACCGAAGTTGTCCATGGTTCTGGGACTACCGCAGCTGTCCAACAGGGATGGGCACCTTAAGAACGCCTCGGTTTTTGGAACTACCGTAGCTATTCCTACCCTAGGAGGTCGAGGCTAGCTACCTCGTATTTACTTAGGGATGCGCGCATATGATGTATATATATGCTACAAGCCGGGGACCCCCATGATGTTATGATTATATTTAAGTATTTATAACTATGATTTTCAAATTAAGCATCCTTATGATACATCCATTGACTCATGCATCCATTCATGTTATGCATTACGCCATGATAAGTATGTTTATGTTTATGTTCATGTTAAGAATGATGTCATGATAAGTATGTTTATGTTTATGATTCATGTTAAGAATGATGCCATGATAAGTATGTTTATGTTTATGTTCATGTTAAGAATGATGCCAGGGTAAGTATGTTTATGTTTATGTTCATGTCAAGAATGATGTCATGATAAGTATGTTTATGTTTATGTTCATGTTAAGAATGATGCCATGATAAGTATGTTTATGCTTATGTTCATGTTAAGAATTATGTCATGATAAGTATGTTTCATGTTTATGTTTATGTTAAGAATTATGTCATGATAAGTATGTTTTATGTTTATGTTTTATGTGACGTATGATTTTTAGTGAGTAGGAAAGGGTCTTACTAAGCATATGTGCTTATAGTCTTATTTTCTTATACCGCAGATCAAGCAAGAGGTTATTAAGTGAAGCAGCAGGAGGGGCAAGAGCGTGTGTGTGGCAGTGACATGGCAGAAAGAAAAGTTTTAATATTATACTTTGTCACATGTTCTACATTTTGCAAGTCTTATGCTATACTTACGATGGTTTTGTCAAGAAAAATATACACTTGCTATTTATGTTGCCTAATGGATGACTCATGAGATTTTAAGTCATGATGCTAAGTATGATGTTAATACGCTAAGATCCCATGTTACCATGTTTAGGAAGAATAGTTAAGACATGTATTCATGATTCAAGAGTTAAGTGTATTTATGTATAAAGATTTTAAATGTTTCCGCTGCATTACGATGTTCCCATGCTTATGTATGTTAGCGTAACGCCGTCTCTCGCCACACCGTAAGGTGTGGGAAAAAGGCAGGCGTTACAATATAAAATCAAACTTGGCATGATGGAATAAGTTATTCCATATTTGAGAGGCTTGATGGTTGAGAGGCTGCTATATAAAGGACCCAAGGCAAGGCTTGGGGGTGTGATAATTATAGAGATGAAGGCATAGGCTCTCTCCCTCTCTTTCTCTCCTTTTCTTCTCCCCTTCTTGTCGTGCGCCAACCAGCCCCAAGAAGGAGCACCAGCCGACCATCCTTTTGTAGTTAGTCTTCCGACTTCTCTCATGGTTTTTCTCGTCGCGTTCTCGGAGAATCTAGTAGTTCTCGAGAACACAAAACTCGTGGCTTTGCGATGTCATCCCGAAGATACTCGGCGTGGACGCGAATAGAGGCGGAGCTTCTAAGGGACGCTTGCGGTTGGATCTCGTCCCTTTCCTTAGAGTTACGCAAGGTAATATGTAAATTAGTTTACGTTTCTACAAAAATTTTAAATATATAATCATGTCTACACAAGATAAAATTGCATGCTTAGATGTGTGGTTAAATGATTTAGAGAAATTATTTATGCTAAACCTTTCGATACACGTAATTAATTTTAAAATTACGAACCCGCATCCATGTCAACATGCACCCGGTCCCAACAGTGGTATCAGAGCCGAGGTTTGTGTTCGACATAATCATATAATTGTTTTGCGGAAAGCTTTGTCATGATCTCAATTTTGGAAAAAATTTCAATTATGGAAACTTTCCAATTATGGTAAATTTTAGATTTAGGAATTTCAATGTTTGGAAATCCTCATGAAATTTCGTAAACTTTTGAAATATCTCTGTTTCTGAAATTTTATGATAATTGAGAAAACTTTCCATTTTTGGAAACTTTCCAATTTTGGAAATTTTCTATTTTGAAGATTTTCTAATTTTGGAAAAATGTAAGGTTTCTTTGTACCAGAAACTTACAATTATTCTGAAAACCTTTTATTTTTTGAAACTTTCTATTTATGGAAAGCTCGCAATTTTGGGCACTTTCTTTCAAGAAAGTCTAAACAAATTATGGGAATATTAATTGGCATTTAAATTTATAATTGGAAATTAAATTATTTATAAATTTCTTTATTTTGGATTGAACCTCGGGGAGTCGCCCAATTTAAAGTTAGTTGCTATAATTAAATTTCCTAAATTGAATTTAAATTGTCAAATGTTTAATTTGGATTGAGCCTCGAGGAGCCATCCAAATTAAGTTATTGATATTAATTTTCAATAAATAAAATATGCGATCAAATCTTGGAAATTTTTGAAGTGATTCTCAAACGATAATTTCCTTATTTGATTTATGAGGTGAAGCTCTTACATATTATTGTCTCCAAAATTAATTAGAAAAATTGTTTCCTATAGAGTATATTTCTTTAAATAAGATTTTCACGAAAATAATATGTGGTTGAATTAAGGGAATCTGTCTCTTAATTTAATAAGATTTGATTTAGAGAAATCAAAGTCTTAAACATATTATTTCCGAAATTGATTATGATAATTCAGGAAATTGTTTCCCAAAACAATTCCTTGAATAAAGTATGAAATTAGAATTAGGAAATCTGGTTCCTAATTCAATTAATGAGACTTGATAAATTAAGTCACAAACATATCGTTTGGGTTGATGGACACATCCATGCCCGGCTTGAACCTCAACATGTTCAAACCATGGAATTAGTTTATGATTAATATAGTTGGATTCAGAGGTCAATCCTTAGTTTTGGTTGTTGGACACATCCAAGCCTGACTAAACGGTTGAATGAGCTCCAACCATATTAAAACTATTTTTTGATTAATGGGTCATCCATAAGCTTGGAGCATCGATTTGTTGTGCCACAGCCAAGGTCGATGTAAAGAGAGGTGCAGTTGGGTGCTATGTATATTGTTGCATACTTGTTAATGAGTTAACAACCCTATAATTTATGCAAACATTCAATTAGTTGATAGCATAATGTGATAGTTACATATGTATAATATGTAATCGGTATAATTACCTACCTTCATAGCTAAGAATAACTTGATGGACTCTAGCCATGGTTGTTCTTATCTATGGTTGGATATCAACATATTTGGAGATGTTCCTATGATCTCCCGAATTGATGAAAAGGGTTATTCAATTCGAAAAATAAATAGGATTTAATTAATGTATATTGATGCATTCTTTATCATTCTCATCACATAACCTCAATTTGTATTTCTAGGATAATCACCTGATCATGTCTTCTCTGAATTTGTGTTCCATTTTAGACACCAATAAGATGACAGGGCCAAACTTCATGGACTGGCTTCGAAACCTGAGGATAGTCCTCAAGGCAGAAAATCTTGCTTATGTCCTTGAAGAACAACTTCCCAACCATCCTACAGGCCGCTATGGTAGCTGAGCTACAAAAGCAGCATGAGCATATGGATGCTCATACCATCGTCTTCCATCTTCATGAGCAGTTTGACGAGCAGGCGAGATCCGAAAGGTTTGAGGTCTCCAAACTCCTCTTCACCTCTAAGATGCAGGAAGGCACTTCTGTTTCACAGTTTGTGTTGAAAATGTTGGGGTACATTGTGTTGGTGCAGGAAGCACTATATCGAACCTTGTTTTGATATTGGCAAAAGATTCAAAGTTAAGTTTATTTGTGATCTAACAATATTCACTGAGTGTGCAGGAAAAGTCCTAGCGAAGGGCTGTTAGGCACCTGGCGAAGGGCTGCCAGGATCCAAAGCCCTAGCGAAGGACTGCTAGGCACCTGGCGAAGGACTGCCAAGATCCAAAGCCCTAGCGAAGGACGGCTAGGCACCTGGCGAAGGAATGCCAGGATACAAAGTCCTAGCGCAGGGCTGCTAGGCAACTAGCGAAGGGCTGCTAGTCACCAAGTCCTAGCGAAAGGCTGCTAGGCAACTAGCGAAGGGCTGCTAGTCACCAAGTCCAAGCGAAGGACTGCTAGGCACCGGGCGAATGATAGCTCGGTATCCAAGACCTGGCAAAGGACCGCCAGGCAAAAGTCCAACCAAAGGAGCTGTTGGCATCATGTACATTCTCCCGAGAGGAGTAGGTGAGGACGCGTTCCCCGTCGAGGGAATAGTAGGCGTCGGTTCGACCTAGGGTTCCATTTTGGGGACCAAAGTCAGAACCAAGACAGCTAAGGCTGTATAAAATAATAATATAATACTGCTTTTTGGACTAACCCTGGATGCAGGATCGAAAGACTGAGTATCTGCAGCTCAGAGAGCCTCAAAGGAGTGAGGCAGAAGCTGAGCAGGGCCCCCGGATGTTCCGGGCGCCCCCAAGGTCAACCCAAGTCAGCAGGAACGAAAACACGCCTCGACAGTTATATGTCGGGGCGCCCCGGATGCTCCGGGAGCCCCGCCTGTCGCGGGCGCCCCGCCTGTCGCGAGCACCCGCCTGTCGCGGGCGCCCCGCCTGTCGCGGGCGCCCCGCCTGTCGCGGGCGCCCCGCCTGTCGCTGGCGCCCCTAGAGCCAGCTACCGAAGCACACCCTCGCGAAGCCAAGAGGATGATGATTCGACCTGGTCAATGCGGGCGCCCCGGTCAAACCTGATCCCGATTTTGAAGTGATCAGATGTTGACCGAGCTGGAGACGGATCGACCGCCACGTGGGGGGCGCCCCCGACATCCCGGGCGCCCCCAGGCCCTATATAAAGGGCCCTCGACCCCAAGCTTCATACAACACTTTTCATCAACGCTTCTACGCTCTTCTGCTCTCGCGCCTCACTCCGGAAACCTCCCAACTCGAGCCGACGACGTCCCGCTGCTCCAAAAAAGACAACCTAAATCGGACGTCGGTAAAAGAAGAACCTCCTTTTTATTGTTAAGTTTACTGTGCTGAATTTGTAAATCAATCCTTGTAAACTATTATTGCGCCTCATATAGAATTGCCCAAAGTAAACGGTCAACGACCGTGGGCCTTGGAGTAGGAGTCAACCTAGGCTCCGAACCAAGTAAAAAGTTACTGTGTTCGCGTGATTGTTTTTATCTTCCGCTGTGCAATTTCTCTTTCCCTAAATCCGAACGTTTTTCGATATTCACCCCCCCTCTATCGGTTCTCTCGATCCAACACATTGAGCGACTAGGCACACTCAGATTTGCAATGGATCACGAACTAAGTATTGACTAAATTCTGCATTGTTTGCCCAAGAGTTACTCACAGTTTGTGATGAACTATCGGATGAACAAACTGGAGACTACCATTCCTGAGTTGCTTAACCTGCTGAAGACTGTAGTGCCTTCTGTAAAACAGGATCAGAAGACGGTACTATTAGTTGGTTCCTCAAAGAAAAGCTCTAAGAGGAAGCCCAAAGAACAAAATAAGGGAAGGAAGAAAAAGGTCAAAAAGATTGAAAAGGCACCAAAAGGCACTTGCCATCACTGCGGCAAGGAGGGCCACTGGCGAAGAAACTGCAAGGTTTATCTTGAGTCCTTGAAGAAGAAGGCATCCGATGCCCCATCCTCTTCAGGTATCTTCGTTATTGAATGCCACTCTATTTCCTCGGACACCTGGGTACTTGATACTGGGTGTAGCTCACAAATATGTAATGTCATACAGAGGCTAAGGAATAGAAGAAGACTTGTCAAGGGAGAAGCGAATTTACGAGTTGGAAATGGAGCAAAGATTGCTGCTGTTGCCATCGGAACATATTTGCTAAAGCTCCCTACTGGACTTGTCTTAGAATTGGATAATTGTTATTTTGTTCCTTCGTTAATAAAGAACATTGTATCTATTTCATGCTTGAATGAAAAGGGTTATCATTTAACTTTTAGTAACAATTGCTGTTACATAACTTTAAATGGTGTTCTTTATGGGACCGGAACTTTATGCAATGGTATCTACACGTTAGATTTATCCGGTGACGTTTTCAATATCGAAGTTAGCAACAAACGTGCTCGAATAGATAATCAAATAGACTCCTATATGTGGCATTGTCGTCTTGGCCATGTAAGCAAGAAACGCATGACCAAATTACACCGATGTGGAATTCTGGAATCATTTGAACCTGGTTCATTTGATACATGCGAATCATGCTTAAAAGGCAAGATGACCAAATTACCCTTTTCCGAAAAAGGTAAACCAGTGGGAGAATTGCTTGGTCTAATACATACTGATGTATGTGGACCAATGTCAACTCTTGCACAAGGAGGCTATAGCTACTTCATTACCTTTATCGATGATCACTCACGATTCGGGTATGTGTTCTTAATGAAACACAAATCTGAAGCTTTTGAGAAATTCAAAGAGTTCAGAAGTGAAGTAGAGAAACAGCTTGGCAAAAGTATTAAGATACTTCGATCCGATCGGGGTGGTGAATACTTAAGTCAAGAGTTTCAAGATTATCTTAGGGACAATGGGATATTGTCTCAATGGACTCCGCCATATACACCACAGCATAATGGTGTATCTGAGAGGCGTAACCGAACCTTGATGGACATGGTTAGATCTATGATGAATCATGCAACTCTTCCAAAATCCTTTTGGGGCTATGCGCTTAAGACAGCTGTTTACTTACTAAACAGAGTCCCGACCAAGGTAGTCTCTACTACTCCATATGAGACGTGGAATAGTAAGAAACCTCATTTATCTCACCTAAAGATATGGGGTTGTCCTGCTTATGTAAAGCGGACTGTATCAGACAAATTGGATGCTAAGTCTGATAAATGTCTATTTATTGGATACCCTAAGGAAACGAAAGGTTACCAATTCTATCATCCCTTGGAACAAAAGGTGTTTGTTTCAAGGCATGCTGTATTTCTAGAAAAAGAATTTCTTTTACAAGAAAACAGTGGGAGTAGCATTGAACTTGAAGAAGTTCAAGAAACTCCAATAGACATTACAGAGACACCTAGTCTAGACCCACAACCAATAACTCATAATGATGAGCTATCAGTTGAACCTAAAACAACACCACTTCTTCGTAGGTCTGATAGGACACGCAATATTCCAGAGAGATACGGATTTCTCATAAGTGAATCGAACGACGTGTTACTCATTAACGATGACGAACCTATCAGTTATGAAGATGTTCTGAAAAATTCAGAAAGGGATAAATGGCTTGAAGCCATGAAGTCGGAAATGGATTCCATGTACAAAAATCAAGTATGGGACTTGGTTAACCCACCTGAAGGGATTAAGCCCATAGGGTGCAAGTGGGTTTTCAAGAAGAAAATCGACATGGAAGGTAATGTTGTTACCTTTAAGGCTAGATTAGTGGCAAAAGGATATCGTCAGAAACAAGGAATTGATTATGACGAAACCTATTCGCCAGTAGCTATGCTTAAATCCATTCGGATGCTCCTGGCCATAGCAGCTCATTATGATTATGAGATATGGCAAATGGATGTGAAAACAGCTTTCCTTAATGGAAACCTGCTTGAGGATGTATACATGATACAACCTGAAGGTTTCACATCGGTTAATAAAACCAAAGTATGCAAGCTTCGACGATCCATATATGGACTAAAGCAAGCATCCAGGAGCTGGAACATCCGTTTTGATGAGACAATCAAAGAGTTTGATTTCTCACAAAATCCTGACGAACCTTGTGTGTACAAGAAGGTTAGTGGGAGTGCAGTCGTATTCCTAGTGTTATATGTCGATGACATATTACTTATAGGAAACGATATATCAGTCTTACAGTCAGTTAAAATTTGGTTGTCCAAAACTTTCTCCATGAAAGACCTGGGAGAAGCAACCTATATCCTTGGGATTAGAATCTATAGAGATAGATCAAAACGGTTGCTTGGTCTTTCGCAGTCTACATATATAGACCGAGTGCTAGAAAGGTTTAGCATGTCGGAATCCAAGAAAGGTTACCTTCCCATCAGGCATGGGATCAACCTTTCGAAGTCTATGTGTCCGCGCACAGAAGACGAGAGGATTTGCATGAATAAGATTCCTTATGCATCCGCGATAGGATCTATCATGTATGCTATGTTATGTACTAGGCCCGATGTATCGTATGCTCTGAGCGTCACAAGCAGATACCAGTCTGATCCAGGAATGGATCATTGGGCGGCTGTCAAGACAATCCTCAAGTACTTAAGAAACACTAAGGATGTGTTCCTAATATATGGAGAAGGTGATATGGTAATACGTGGGTATACAGATGCCAGTTTCCAGACAGATAAGGATGACTCCAAATCTCAGTCCGGATACGTATTTATTTTGAATGGAGGCGCAATAAGTTGGAAGAGTTCCAAGCAAGACACCGTAGCGGATTCTACCACGGAAGCGGAATATATTGCAGCTTCGGAAGCAGCAAAGGAAGCAGTCTGGATCAAGAAGTTTGTCTCAGAACTTGGTGTGGTTCCAACCATTGATGAAGCAATACCGGTTTACTGCGACAACAATGGAGCTATTGCACAAGCGAAGGAACCAAGGTCTCATCAGCGATCCAAACATGTGCTTCGCCGCTATCATCTGATCAGAGAGATTATAAGTAGGAATGATATACAAATTGAGAAAATTCCCACTGAAAGGAATTTAGCGGATCCTTTAACTAAGGCCTTGCCTCAAAGCAAGTTTGAGGGTCATGTTAGAGCCTGTGGTATTGGGTACCGTAGCGATTGCATTAGGCCAAGTGGGAGTTTGTTAGTGATATGAGAGAAGTGTCCTAAGGCAATCGCCTTATGATTGTAATCATTTATTTTAATAAATGAATATTCACTATTTGAGTATACATGTTTGTGTATTTGATTGAGATCTTAAACTCATTTACTGAATGTCCGCAATACAATTCACAGCATGAGAGAATTTGTGATGAATTCACAACTAGTGATTATCTCTACATGTGCAATTGTGAAGTATTGAAATTGTCCCTAGTCGATGAATTGATAAATACGGACACTATCAATTCTGTTGAGACTAGCATGGGTTATTCTCTAATCAGCTGATTCTCACTGGCTGGTGACATTGAGATGTCCGGAGATAAACATGAATGCTAGTTAAGGGAACTAGTTCATTGGAGTGACTGGCTGTAAAACTTCATATGGTAGTCTACATATAGATATGTCAGTGAAGTTCTTACTGCAGCTTAAGTGCGATGTTCCTTTGACTTGCGGTGTTCAAGTCATCTTGGTCATGGAGACTTATACTTTGACATCTTAAGCAAGCATCTCCAAGGAGGTGTGGACCCAGGATGATTGGGTATAAGCCGAAGTGCCCGAAGATGTTTGAACACCTACAAAGGATTCACCACTCCTTGCGAGGAGATGTATACCCGAGGCCTATCGTCGGATTGTTACTCGAAGCCTCTGGCCAGAGCATGACATGTTCAGAGTATGAATCTCTTAAATACATGAGAGTAATTAGAATCCGTAGGACGAGAAAACGTTACTTGGGCTAGGTGTGACGTAGTCAGCCTAGTGGGGACTGACACACATAGACCATGTCCTGAACCAAGTGGGTATAAGATGGTGAAGGGAATGGGGCACGATTCATTATAGCTGCTGAAGGGTTTCAGAATTGTTTCTGAGGTCAACCGTTGATCTTTCGATTAATTGGGGATCATGATGTACTACTAGGTGCCACTCATGATCGTTCTATAATTGATTAATTATAGATGGCCAACATAAATCGAATGTCTATTTAGTCACACACACTACGAGTAATCCGAGGGATTTAAAACGAGATGAAATTTGGATTTTCCAATCAAGAGAATTAAGTTTGGTTAAGCCAAACGATAAGTCGAATCTGAATTTTTCAAAGACGCATCGGAAGCGTAAAATGGCTAAGTCTTTTGAAGACTTAATAAATGCATTAAATAAGTTTAATTCATTAGGGCTTGGCTTAGATGGGCCGCCTAAAGAGGGCCTCCATCCTCTTTGCATGGCCGGCCACAACAAAGGGAGAGAACCAAGTTTTTGGTTCAATTTATAAAATAAACCAAGTGTGGTTTGTTTTATAAAATTATGCATGATATAAATTTTTATATAATAAACCAAGGTTTGGTTTATTTTTTCATGGAAATTAAAATGAACCATGGATTGGTTTATTTTATAAAATCAATCATAGATTGATTTACCATGATAAGGAAATTTATTCCATAGGAGAGAAGATTTTTATCATGAATTAAAATATGATTTTAACCATGATATAAAATCAAACTTGGCATGATGGAATAAGTTATTCATATTTGAGAGGCTTGATGGTTGAGAGGCCACTATATAAAGGACCCAAGGCAAGGCTTGGGGGTGTGATAATTATAGAGATGAAGGCATAGGCTCTCTCCCTCTCTTTCTCTCCTTCTCTTCTCCCCTTCTTGCCGTACGCCAACCAGCCCCAAGAAGGAGCACCAGCCGGCCATCCTTTTGTGGTTAGTCTTCCGACTTCTCTCTTGGTTTTTCTCGTCGCGTTCTCGGAGAATCTAGTAGTTCTCGAGAACACGAAACTCGTGGCTTTACGAAGTCATCCCGAAGATACTCTGCGTGGACACGAATAGAGGCGGAGCATCCAAGGGACGCTTACGGTTGGATCTCGTCCCTTCCTTCGAGTTACGCGAGGTAATATGTAAATTAGTTTACGTTTCTACAAAAATTTTAAATATATAATCATGTCTACGCAAGATAAAATTGCATGCTTAAATGTGTGGTTAAATGATTTAGAGAAATTATTTATGCTAAACCTTCCGCTGCACGCAATTAATTTTAAAATTAAGAACCCGCATCCATGTCAACATGCACCCGGTCCCAACACAAACTTGATGTTCAAGCCTTGTAACTCGCCTAACCAATTAGTCACGGAAAAGATGATGAGTGGATCGCCAATTTTTATGTTTATCGTCGGGGTTCATGACAATTAATTAACAAATAATTAAGAGAAAGATAATTAATTAATCACACATGAAATAATGGAAGAACATAAAGCTGTAAGAGAAAGTTATACCTCTCGTTACCTCGCGATCTTCTACTGTATGACCATCCCATCTTGGACGCCGTGTGGGCGATGATCTACCAAGAACCGAGGTCAGTAAGGCCACAAACCAATCCATTCTTCTCCTTCCTTCTTCCTTGGCCGAAACCCTAACCATCACCTTTGAGTTGCCGCCGGCCAAGATGGAAGCCGCCACCTCCTTGCTTGCGCCGGCTCCAAAGGATGAAGAGGAAGATGAAGTAGAAGAAGAAGAAGAAGAGAATGAATCTCTTCCTCACCAACCCTAACCATCTGACCACCCTCCTCCTCCCTTACCTATCGCCGCCGGCCAAGAACAAGAGAGAAACCTCCTTTTCTAGACCCGCCGACGCCGATCAAGCTCCCCTCCTTCTGGTGGTGTGCGCACAAAGACGAAGAAGTGAAAAGGAAGAGGAAAGAGCTTGTCTTCCTCCTCCTACCGAGCTCTACCTCCTACTTGTTCTTGCAACGCCGGGTTACCCTAGGAGAGACAAGGTTTGGGAGAGGAGAGAAAAGCCAAGGGTTTGATGATTAATTGGATATCTTAGTTTGATGATACCATGGGGTATTTATAGGGCTATAATAAG
This sequence comes from Boesenbergia rotunda, assembly GCA_024364735.1. Taxonomy (NCBI): domain Eukaryota; kingdom Viridiplantae; phylum Streptophyta; class Magnoliopsida; order Zingiberales; family Zingiberaceae; genus Boesenbergia; species Boesenbergia rotunda. The sequence goes on along the minus strand of JAGFNQ010003193.1, from coordinate 37,858 downwards.
GACCATGAGGAGGAGTTGGGTCTTGGCCACCTAATGGATCATGGCCCGATCCATTAATGAAGAACCATTCCACTATAGGCTATTCATTGAACTACCTCACCAACCACATATTTACATATAGACTCTACCTATTATGAGTACATAAATCTCCCCGTGCTTAAGATATCGAATGCCCGTTGATTAATTTAAATTACTGACAATTTTAATTAATCAACATCTAACTCCTTGATTAGTACCACTCATTCTTATGATCATGTTGGACTAAGTCCACCTACAGGATTTAACATGATGAACCATATAAGCTCATCAAGGGGGCAACATCATCCCGACTCACCAGGACACGATTTCTGTCTATAATCAATGATATACCATGTAAATAATATTATTTCCAAATTTTCCGGGCCTATCAATTTAATAGAATAAATCTCGTCTATTGGTAAATCAAAGAAATAAATACTAAGTATATGTGCCCGTTATTATATCGGGATTCAGAGCATATACTCCATAATAAATTGAGGTCTGATCCAATTATAAAGTCAGTATAAATTGGATTACCTCTATGTCGGTCATGCTCAATGCACATAAAGTGCACTAGTGTAATTCTATGATCAAGATAAACCAACACCAAATTACACTACAACTATCCCGATGGTTTGTCGAATTCCATCTCGGTTGTGAGCCTCTACTTATACTTTACAAGGCACTGATAACATGATCTTCTGTGCGACACCACACACCATGTTATCTATAGTGTAAAGTTTTAGACATTATACATACACTAATATAAATATGCAACAGTGATCTTGTGATTCTCTTTCAAAATGTAGATGTCTTATACAAAAGGAAAAGCCTTTAGTATACATCCTAACACAACCATGTTGCACCCTGCACCAACAATAATAAGCCTTTTTTTGTGAAAATGTACTTTATTCCTGAGAGAGAAAACCATATTAGAAGGGGGACCAACAATAATAAGCCTTTAGACTCATGCATTCTTGTGTTTGCAATGGTGGAGAGTAGAAGTTAAGAAAGCATATAGTAGTGCAAAAATCATGAGTACTTTGAGTGCAACTCTACTGTGATATTTTTTTGTTTTGAGAGTGAGAGCATCCACCACTTATCTTGTGAGCCTTAGTCATTCTCAGCTTATTCAATATCTATTGAAGTCACCATGCTTTTTAACTATTGTAATAATTGAGTCCATCAATGCTTAAGTCTTTGAGAATTGATCGTTCTAGGAAACTATTCTTTTACGATCTTCAAAGGATGATTGAGTGTTACTTAGGGAATGAGTCGAGACGTGTAAGAATAATTGTTGGGAGTTGATAACGAGCATTTTAACACATTATTTTAGCTCTTATATTTAGCATTTTTAATCTCTCGTTTGGTTAATTATTAATTTATATTATGTTTTACGAGTTGAGTCTATTTCGATCCTTGATGTAATTTTTTCTATATATTCTATAATTTATCTAAAATTATGCATATTATTTTGTAAAGAAGTCATATGGGCCATTGATGCAGATCTAGAGTCATCTTGATTCTTCATCTAGATCTAGAGCATCCTAGCCATTGATCAAGATCAAGTCATCCAATGGTTGAGAGAGCATCCACGGAAAAGAAGTTCTCATTCATTGATCGAGATTCATGACATCCAACGGTTCATCCTTCATCCAAGGAAAGAAGAGCTCAACCCATCCAATTCTAAAGTCTTAGTGAATTTAGATCCTCTTCTTGGGCATCTATGAAGCATCTTAAACTCATATCCACTCAAGCCTATTGGATCTCTACCTCATCCTCAAATGTGGTTCGTCAATTCAAATCCAATTCGATCCAATGGTTGAGGGAAAACCCTAAATTTTTTATCCCTAATCTTCTTTTCTCTTCCTCTCTAACTAGGAGAAGGGGAGGGCATCTATCACCCGAAGCCGAGACCAAGCTTCATGGCGCCCTCTCCTTTCACCCTTCTCCTTCACTGCTAGCAACCACTCTCTCCTCCACCATCGGCCATCCCACTTCCTTCCTCCCTCTTCATCTCTTCTTGTCCATCCACCAACTTCTTCTTCTCCACCAAGCTGCTGCAAGTTCTTCTCCATCAAGCTCCACCATCGGCCATCCAACATCTTCCATTGAGCTTTGGATTCATCTCCAATCTCTCCCGATCCATCATCTTCCTCTTCGGAGTTAAAAGAGGGAGATCCGACCACAATCCACAACTCTGACACTTCTCTTTGGGTTAGAAAACAAGGAACCAAATCTCCATCTTCTCTGTCGCAACTCCTATTCGAGTTAGAAGAATGGTGAAAAATATAGGGATTTTTTTTATGATTTCATGCTATTTTAACTTATTTCGCATGCATAAAATTCATCATGATTATATCTTTTGTTTCATTTCTATGCTTGTCTCTACTTGTATACTACTCCCGTGCACTTTGGATGACAAGTATGTAAGTTTGAGCAAAATTTGTAGTTGAAGACTAAGAGGAGAATGCTCCAGGGACTATGCGCCCGTGCCCAGTGGCACGGGTCATGACCCGTTCGACAGGTTTCCCATTGTCATCCGTGCCTAATGGCATGAGCGTACTCAGGCCATAGCAGCTGGCACGACTGCCCGAGCCAATGGTATAGGTCATGCCAACCCTCACGCGGAAGCAGTCAGGGCCTAACACAGTGGCCTGTGCCCTATGGTACACCTATGTCAGACAACTGCCTCACACCCCCTATATAAGAGAATCCATCCCTTAGGGTTGAGGATATGGATTTAGGGTTGTCCAAGGACCCCAAGGTACTAGAGAAGGAGTTTTCAAGGCGATTAAGGTTCATCCACACACAAAGGGAAGATCGACAATGATAAAGAAGAAGATTTTGACAGCTAATCCTAGGCTTCTCTCCCTTTTCTCTATTTCTTGTATTTGTATTGGATTTGATTGTTCTTAATCATGCTCATGGTTTGTAATCCCGCTCTTATGGGGTAATCACCGGATTCTAGGATTAGGTAGTAGCTTTTATCTATGTTAGCAGTTTTTTTAATTGATTGCATGTTTTGATATCTTGATCTATGACATGATTAAATTGTATTCTATCTATATTGAATTAACATAATCTTAATGCCAAAAGCTCGAGAATCGGAATCCCATGAGGATTAGGGGATGAGCCAATAGGAGAACTCTATCCTTCGACCTGTAGAGAATCGTGGAGCGGGGGCTTTAGACACAAAAATACTACCCAACCACCTGCGAGGCGGCCTAGGCTATCATAGAACTCAATAGATTAACCAAATTGTGATATCACACTATAGGGAGGTGGTCAATTAAGGGGAGCGAGATCTTGTGATAGTATCCCCACTAGGTTGCAAAGCCTAGTTGTGAATCTTCCAAAATAGGTGCCGAATAGGATTGGTACACCGGTGTAGTTCCAAAAGTTTGCATCGGATACCATAGGGTGACCTACCTGTTGATGCAGTCTGACCTGATTATTATTTTGTTGTTGACAACGATTTAAGTTTAGATGAGTAAGATAAGTTCGGATTAAGTCATGGACGGGGACTAGGCACGAATTTCGATGAGTGAAGCGGGGTCCTAGTGAGTGAAGCTAGGTGAAGGAAATCCTGGTATGTGAAGCCAGGTCCTAGCAGGTGAAGCTATGTGAAGGAAACCCCGGTGAGTGAAGCCGGGTCCTAATAAGGGAAGCTAGGTGAAGGAAACCCTGATGACTGAAGCCAGGTCCGTACAAGGGAAGCTAGGTGAAGGAAACCCCGGTAATTGAAGTCGGGTACTAATAAGGGAAACTAGGAGAAGAAAATCCTGGTGAGTGAAGCCGGGTCCTAGCAAGGGAAGCTAGGTGAAGAAAATCTAGGTGAGTGAAGTTGGGTCCTAGCAAGGGAAGCTAGGTGAAGGAAATCCTAGTGAGTGAAGTTAGGTTGGACTAAGTCCCAGTGAGTGAAGCTGGGCATGAAGTCTTGGTCCGAGGGACTGAGCATTGACTGTACTGGTTAGAGAGGGCTCGGGAGCTTGTTCTCTGGACCAGACTGAGTCAAAGAAGGCAAGGGAGCCAGTTCTCTGAACTCAGGGTCGAAATGGTTGGAGTTGGATTGGTCTGGAGTCCGATCAGGAGTCCGCTCAGGAGTTGGCACAAACTTCCTTGGTTCTAGACCGGTCACATGACCGATCCAGGATGTCTGATCGGTCTGGTGAACGATCAGAAACAGATCAGAAACTTTTTGTGTGGTGGCTGATCGGTCTGGTGAATGATCAAAGACAGATCAGAACATTCTGTGACATTCTGTGTGGAGACTCTGATCGTTCAACTTGACCGATCTGGGCATGCCCGGACCGATCAGGCAGGAGCCTGATCGGTCAGCTTGATCGATCAGGCCTTGACCCTGATCGGTCAAGTGACTGATCAGGTGGTTGAGATTTGAAATCCCAAGTGGCTTGAATTCCCAGTAGGCTAAGGGATCGGTCTGGGGACCGATCCTTGGTCTCTAATCAGTCAGTGGGACCAATCAGAGGTTCACTGGATCGATCAGGTAGGAGCCTGATCGATCAGGCCCATCACTGATCGGTCTCCTTGATCGATCAGTGCCTTGCTGGAAACCATCTAGAATTCACAGAAGGTTTGAGGATCGGTTTGGTGATCTATCCCTGATCTCTGATTGGTCAGGAGACCGATCAGATCTTTACTGGATCGATCATAGTTGAGTCTGATCAATCAGAAGGGTGACTGATCGGTCAGGGTGACCGATCAGCGCCTCAGAACTTTAATTTGAATTAGTGTCAGACCTCTGATTACATTCTGATTTCCTTCTGATACCTTCTGATATGTTTTGATTTTCTTTGCTAATTAGTCTGATGAGTGTGCAGGTGATACAGAGACGATACAAACTAAGAAGGAAGGTCAATGATGACTTTCGCTACGGCAGGTTTGTTTGTTTTCTGTTTGCAGGATTCAACGGCTTCTGGCAGGCTGGCGACTGACCTGAGGCTCAGCTGAAGAGGTCTTCAGTGGACTGAGCGCTCAGTGGAGGTCAGTGGGTCAGTGGTGACGAAGCTGTGGTTCAGTGGGTGCTGACGCGCTTGGTGACGAGCAAAAGGAAGACTTAAGTGGAGGCTGGCAAAGCAAAGACAAGTAACTTTGGAATCGATCAGAAATCAAGCAGACACAACGAGGACGAAGAGTTGAGTGAAGGTTCTTGCATTAGGGTTGTATTGTGTTGTGCTCGGTGAAGCTTCTTCTTCGTGCTTTCTGTGCTCGTGCTCTGTAAGCTTCTTCTCAAGTTTCTGTGCTTACTCTGATATTTTCTTGAGACAGATTGTGGAGAGGATACTCCACCGAGAAGGAGATTTTCTTATCCAGATTTTTGGGGCTTGATCTGTCGACAATCAAGGGATCGCCCACCTCACGGGCACGCCAAGGAGTAGAGGCAAGTTATCCCCGAACCTTGTAAATCTTTGTGTCATTTCTGTTTGTTTGTTTCTTTCTGTTTGTGTGTTTTTCCGCTGTTAACCCAAGTGCAGAAAGAATCGAAAGAAGCCTGACTTTTAAGTGGCTGGCTATTCACCCCCCCTCCCCCCTCTCTCTATCCATCCAAGGTCCAACAAGTGGTATCAGAGCCTGGGGCTCTATCCAATGGTTTAACACCCGAAGAGCAAAGAAGAATGGCTTTGAGAGAAGACTTCAGCACCAATAAACCCCCATTCTTTGATGGAGCCGACTTCCAATTTTGGAGGTCAAGAATGTAATACTACCTGAAAACCGATATTGGGATGTGGTTTTCAGTGAAGGAGGGATTCACACCTCTAAAGGATGCAGAGGGCAAGGAACTTGACTCATCAAGATAGTCAGTCGAACAAACCAGGAAGGGAGAGGTTGATGCTAAGGCTGTAGTCACCATGCAATGTAGGATGACCAAGGAGCAACTGATCAAGGTTGGTCCTTTCACTAGTACCAAGGATCTATGGAACAAACTCATTGAGCTTCATGAAGGCACTAGAGATTCTCGAATAGCAAAGAGGGATCTCTTCTTCAATCAACTCCAGAACCTCACCATGAAAGAGTCTGAAACAGTAAGTGAACTTCATGGTCGATTCAAGGAGATACTTAATGGTTTGCATTCCATCGATGAGAAGGTCGAGAATCACGACCTTGTAAGGTATGTGCTTAAATCTTTTCCTAGGAATACCTTGTGGTCATCCATGGTGGATGCCTACAAGGTATCCAAGGACTTGTCCATTGTAAAGTTAGATGACTTCTTCTGTGAAATGGAACTGCATGAGATTGCTAACAAAGGCCCAAAGGAGAAGGGTATTGCTCTTGTTGCAGGGGACAAGGCAAAGAAGAAGAAAGAAATGAAGAAGGAGAAGGAGGTCTCATCTTCTTCATACGAATTCGATGAGGATGGGAGCGAGTCTTCATCATCTGAGATGACCAACTTTGTAAGAAGGATGATGAGGAAGAGTTGGCGCTATAAGGGAAAAGGTAACACAAATGGAAATAAGATTGATAAATCTAATGTTACTTGTTATGAATGTAGCAAAAAGGGGTACTACAAATATGAGTGTCCAAAACTAGAGAAGAAGGAGGAGAAGGCAAAGAAGAAGAAGGTCTTGAAGGCCACATGGGATGAGTCTTCATCTAGCTCATCCGAAGAAGAGAAGGAGTAGAAGAGCACCCGTCACGTGGCTCTTATGGCCTTAGAAGACATGGAGAGTAGTGATGAATCAAGTGAGCCATCAACTGCGGCTTCATCATCTTCGGATGATGAAGAGGTAATCTCTCCCGAATTAGATAAATGTTATAGAACAATAGCATGTTTAACTAATTTTCTTAAGAAGTCTAAGGACAAGGTGAAGTCTTTAAAATTAGAGGTAGAACAATTAAAACCCTCTAAGGATGAGGATATTGATGATTTACATGTTGAAGTCCTTGAGGATGAAAATAAGGTCTTGAAGAGTGAAGTTGAGAAACTCAAGAATCTTCTTGAGAAATTCTCAACTAGCTCCAAGACCTTGGATATAATCCTTAATGCTCAATGAGCGATTTACAACAAGGCCGGTATAGATTACCGACCTAAGGAACCTAGCTTTGTCTCATTGATGTCTAGAACTCATTTAAGATCATCAAATGCTTCTAGGGTTCAAGGAATTAGAAAGAAAATGACCAAGGCATGGGTGCCAAAATCATGCATTGTAGGAGCATTAGGTCCCAAGGTTTGGGTACCTAAATCATCTATCTTTCGTGTTGTGTAGGCATTGATTGAGGGGGAGCATCTATCAACTTGGTTTTTTGATAATGGGTGCTCCAAACACATGACCGGGGATAGATCATTATTCACTACCCTATAAAGCAAAAGTAGAGGTAATGTATCATTTGGTAACAATGGTAGTCTTAAGGTTGTAGGAATAGGAGACATTCAAATATCTGAATGTCTTAGAATCAAGAATGTCCTTCTAGTCAAGGGGATGACTTTCAATCTCCTAAGTGTCAGTCAATTGTGTGATGCGAGATACACAATTGAATTTCACCCAAGTCAATGTCTAGTTAGACATAATGACACACATGACACGGTACTAGTAGGCATAAGAGTAGACAATATTTATCAAGTTTTATTTAAAAGTGCTATTAATGTCTCTATTAAGTGTTTCATGTCAAAAGAAGAAGAGTCTTGGCTTTGGCACCGGAGGTTGGCTTACGTGAACATGAAGAACATTCGAAAATTGGCCAACAAAGGACTTGTACGAGGCTTACCAAGCATCAAATACGAAAAGGAAAAGTTATGTGATGCATGTCAAATGGGTAAGCAAACAAAAGCGTTTCATAAAGGTAAAAAGCACTGTAAGTACCTCTACTGCTTTAGATTTATTGCATATGGACTTGTTTGATTGTAGTACATTATTTCATTGAATGGTAGTAGATATTGCTTTGTAATTATTGATGACTATACTAGATATACTTGGACTTATTTTCTAAAACATAAGGATCAAACCTTAGATATTTTTATTTCTTTTTTTAGAAGAATTGAAAATGAAAAATCTACAATAATTAAAACCATTAGGAGTGACCATGGAGGTGAATTTCAAAATCATAGATTTTTAGAGTTTTGTCAAGAAAAAAGGTATAGACATGAGTTCTCTACTCCTAGAACACCACAGCAAAATGATGTTGTAGAGACGAAGAACCGAGTCTTACAAGAGGTTGCACAAAGCATGCTTAATGAGTACTCTTTACTGAGCTACTTATGAGCTGAAGTTGTAAACACAGAATGCTATGTGCAAAATTGGGTCCTCATCCATAGGTTCCTAGGGAAGACTCCACATGAACTTTGGTTTGGAAGACCGCGTACAGTTAAACATCTCCGGGTGTTTGGGTGTAAGGTGTTCATTCTAAACACCATGAATCATCTTGGAAAGTTCACAGCAAAAGCTGATGAAGGGATATTGGTCGGGTATTCCCTTGTCAGCAAAGCTTACCGAGTCTACAACAAGAAATCTAGGTTAGTTGAAGAATCTTCTGATGTTTTATTTGAGGAGATTCCAAGAGTGATTGATCAATCAGAAGATGTAGAGGGAGTTCAATTTGTACTTTGGAAATTAGGATTGAATGAAAGTCCAAGTGTTGGAAATGTTGCGGATGAATCTGATGATGGTGAGCCTAGACAACATGGAGCTCAATCGAACCCTGAGTCTGAGCCTATGTCTAGTGAAACCATCCAGGAAGCACCTCCAATACCAAGGTAAACTAGGTTAGCCTCTAGTCATCCCCAAGACCAAATTGTTGGAGATATCCATCATGGGGTTAGGACTAGATCATTCTTTAGGAATGAGACTAATGAGGTTTTGATCTTTGAAATTGAACCTAGAGTAGTTGACGAGGCATTGCATGATCCTGATTGGATTATTGCTATGCAAGATGAGTTAGGTCAATTTGAGAGAAGCCAAGTTTGGGATTTAGTTCCTAGACCTAAGAAGACCACGATTATTGGAACTAAATGGGTTTTCAAAAATAAATTGAACCATAAGGGAGAAATCGTAAGAAACAAGGCACACTTAGTAGCCAAGGGCTATAGTCAAGTTGAAGGTCTTGATTACGATGAGACCTATGCTCCCATGGCACGATTGGAATTCATTCAATTGATGCTAGCATTTGCGGCACATAGAGGTTTCAAACTCTATCAAATGGATGTAAAATCGACCTTCTTAAATGGCTTCATTAGAGAAGAGGTCTACGTTAAACAACCATCGGGGTTTGAAAGTCCCGAATTTCCAAACCACGTGTTTAACCTGAAAAAGGCTCTTCATGGGCTAAAACAAGCACCTCGGGCTTAGTATGAGTGGTTGTTAATATTCTTAATTAAGAAAGGCTTCATTAGAGGACAAATAACCCCTACACTATTTCTACAAAGAGATGATGACAATATCTTTGTAGCCCAAGTATATGTCGATGACATAATTTGTGGCTCCAACAACAAGGGATATTTGAATGAGTTTATTAGGCACATGGAGAATGAGTCTGGGATGAGTCTAGTGGGAGAATTGACTTTCTTCCTTGTGTTGGATCGAGAAATGCGAGAGAGGGGGGGGGGGGTGAATGTCGCAAATCGTTCGGATTTAAAAAGAGTAAGTGCGCAGCGGAAATAAGACACAAAAACAATGCTAACAAGGTCGTTTTACTTGGTTCGGAGCCTGTGTCGACTCCTACTCCAAGGCCCACGGTCGTTGACCGTTTTCTGCGGGCAATTCTATAAGTTCGAGAAAGTTTACAATAAAAAGTATTACAGAATCAGAATAGTAAACTTAATCAAGCTCTTCGTTACCGACGTCCGATGTAGATCGAAGTGTTGGAGCAGCAGGACGTCGTCAGCTCGAGTTGGAAGAGTTCTGGAGGTGTCGTGGAAGCAGAAGAGCGTGGAAGCGTCGCAGTAATTGATGATTTGAAGAAGGAGGTCGAGGGCCCTTTATATAGGGCCTAGGGACGCCCTGGTCGATGGGGGCGCCCCCCACGTGGCAGCAGATCCGGTTGTAGCTCGGTCGCCGTCTGATCCCCTTATCCTCGGGATCCGGTTTGACCGGAGCGCCCGTAGGGCTCGGGGCGCCCGGTTTGACCGGTCAAAACCTCATCTCCTCAGCTTCGCAGGGATGCGCTTCGGCAGCTGGCAGTGGGGGCGCCCGAGACACGCGGGGCGCCCGCGACAAGCGGGGCGAAGCGCGTTGAGGACTTCGGCAGCTGGCAGTGGGGGCGCCCGCGACAAGCGGGGCGAAGCGCGTTGAGGTTCTTACAGACTTGGGTTGACCTTGGGGGCGCCCTGGTCGTCCCGGGCGCCCTGCTCAGCTTCTGCCTCACTCCTTCGAGGCTCTCTGAGCTGCAGATACTCAGTCCTTCGATCCTGCATCCAGGGTTAGTCTAAATAACAATTATATTTTATACAGCCTTAGCTGTCTTGGTTCTGACTTTGGTCTCCAAAATGGAGCCCTAGGTCGAACCGACGCCTAATGTTCCCTCAAGGGGAACGCGTCCTCACCTACTCCTCTCGGGAGAGTTTACCTGGTGCCAACCGGATCCTCCAGTTGGACTTTTGCCCGGCAGTCCTTCGCCAGGTCTTGAGTTACCAAGCTGCCCTTCGCTTGGTGCCTAGCTGCCCTTCGCTAGGTCTTTTCTTCTGGCAGTCCTTCGCCAGCCTAGCAGTCCTTCGCTAGGGCTTTAGAATTCTGGCGGTCCTTTGCCAGTGCCTAGCAGTCCTTTGCTAGGGCTTCTCCTGTCTGGCAGTCCTTCGCCAGTGCCTAGCCTTCCTTCGCTAGGGCTTTTCCTGTACACTCAAGAAGCTTGTTAGACAACAACCAACCCATAACTTTTGAACCCTTTTGCCAATATCAAAACACAGGTTTGACTTGGGTGTATTCTGCACCAACAATCTCCCCCTTTTTGATATATGACAACCTAGTTCAAAAAGTTAAGGAAAAAATGCTGAAATTGAAATACTAAGTTAGATTCCCTCCCCCTGGAAGAAATCTCCCTCTAGGTTTTTCAAAAAATAGGTGGTGTGAGTTAAGTACTTAGAAGATTTCAAGTTTTGATAAATTTCAGACTTAGAAAATTTTCAGTTTGGAAAATTTCTGACTTAGAAAATTTTCAGTTTGGAAAATTTCAGACTTAGAAAATTTTCAGTTTGGAAAATTTCAGACTTAGAAAATTTTCAGTTTGAAAAATTTCAGACTTAGAAAATTTTCAGTTTGGAAAATTTCAGGCACTATGTTAAGCTTAAACATAATTTCAAAACACATAGTTCAGAGTTGGAAATTTTTAAAGAGAATTTTAAAAACCTTTAAGCTAACAATAATTTTAACAAAAACATTAAGTTTCAAAATAATTCAGAGTTTAGAAATAAAACTAACTTTGATCCACCAATTTTATTTTTTTTCAGTTCAACTTTTTGAAGAAGACAATGGGAAAAAATTTTAAAACAATTTTTGTTCCCTGTTTCCTTTCCAACTCTCCCCCTTTGACATATATCAAAAATGCAGAAAAAAATTTTGCAATAATTAAAGCATTTGCTGTACTGAATCAAACTGGAACCTAAGTCTGGTTAAATCTTTAGGGACGTGTCTAACCCAATTAGCTACTTACCAACTGTTATAAACAGTAGTTTTCGCTAGGGTTAGTCAAGTTAAGTGCATTGTTCAAGTTAGATTGTCTAAACTTGATACTTAACTTGATTGCTGTTCAGTTTGTATTTAGTGCCCCAACTACTGCAGATGCACTGACTTAAAGCATCTTGAGTTAAGGCAAAGTCCTAAGCATCTCAACCCTTTCTAGGTTGTCAATCAAAGTACCCTAAGGTGCTTGTGAGATGCTGGCTTCTAGATCTATAGGTGCATGCAGTTCTAGGGTTAGGGCCTAGGCTAAGTCCATTTCGAAAAAAACTAGTTTTGAAGGGGGTAGTTTTTGAAATAAAACTAAGTCAAGGAAAAAATTTTAAAACCAAAGTAAAACATTTTTAACAAAGAAAACATTTTAAAATGAATTAAAGCATTTTCAATTAAGGCAGAAGCCAAAAAAAATGATTCTACTCTACTAAGCATAATCCTAACTGCCTTCTCAGTGAGCTGAACTCAGATTCAGGTAGGGGTTTAGTGAATATGTCAGCTAGGTTGGACTTGGAGTCTACATGCTTAAGGACTATTTCACCCCTAGCTACGTGATCTCTTACAAAGTGATGTTTCACTTCTATGTGTTTGGTTCTAGAATGTTGTATTGGGTTTTTGGTTAAGTTAATTGAGCTAATATTGTCAATATTGACTTGGGTCTGATTGTAGTCTAGCTGAAAGTCCTTAAGGGTGTGCATCATCCATAGGAGTTGAGCTACACACTCTCCTAAGGCTACATATTCAGCTTCAGTTGTGGATAGAGCAACACAGTGTTGCTTCCTACTGCACCAACTTACTAAGCTGTTTCCTAAAAGTTGACAGCTTCCACTTGTACTTTTTCTATCTAATTTACAACCAGCATAGTCAGAATCAGAGTATCCTGACAACTTAAAGGATGAAGTCCTAGGGTACCATATCCCTACATTTAGGGTGCCCTTAATGTATCTTAAAATTCGTTTTAGGGCTGCTAAGTGAGTTTCCTTAGCACAGGTTTGGTACCTAGCGCACATTCCTACTGAAAAAAGTATGTCAGGTCTGCTGGCTGTAAGGTATAGTAGACTTCCTATCATACTTCTATAAAGTTTTAGGTCTACTGGTTTGCCATCAGGGTCATTATCTATTTTCACATTTGTGGCCATTGGGGTACTTATACTTTTAGAGTTATCCTTTTAAATTTCTTAATTAGTTCTTTAGCATATTTAGATTGATGTACATAATTTTCATCCTTAGTTTGTTTGATTTGTAATCCTAGGAAATGTTGAGTTCCCCAACTAAACTCATTTCAAACTCATTTTCCATTATTGTTACAAATTCTTTTAGAAATTTAGAGTTAGTTGATCCAAATATTATATCATCTACATAAATTTGGGCAATAAATATATCCTTTTCTAAAATTTTAACAAACAAGGTTGGGTCAATTTGACCTTGTTTGAATTCTTTAGAAATCAGGTAATTGGATAATCTTTCATACCAGGCCCTGGGTGCTTGTTTTAGTCCATAAAGAGCTTTACTAAGTTTGTAGACATGATCGGGTTTTTCTATATCCTCAAACCCTGGGGGTTGTCCTACATAAACTTCTTCCTTAATAAGCCCATTTAAGAAGGCTGATTTTACATCCATTTGGTATAATTTAAATCCTTTATGGGATGCAAAGGCTAGTAACATTCTAATAGACTCAAGTCTAGCTACAGGGGCATAGGTTTCATCATAATCCAACCCTTCTACTTGACTGAATCCCTTAGCTACTAAGCGGGCTTTATTTCGGACTATTTCACCTTGGTCGTTTAACTTATTCCTAAACACCCACTTGGTGTCAATTACGGATTTGCCCTTAGGCTTAGGTACAACTCCCAGACTTGGTTTCTCTCAAATTGGGCTAACTCTTCTTGCATGGCTAGGATCCAGTCAGGATCAGGTAGGGCTTCCTCAATAGTCTTAGGTTTCAATCTTTGAAATCATGGCTATTTGACTAGGATTTCTATAGGAAGCTCTAGTTCTGACTCCTAAGGTTGGATCACCTACGATTTGGTCAGTTGGGTGACTTAGTCTGGGTTTCTTGGTTTTTCTAGTACTTGGCTCATCTTCAGGTCCAGCTGGTCCAATAGGTTCAGTTCTAGGTTCATTGGTTGGTTCAACTGATTCAGAAGTTGGTTCAATTGTTAAGTCATTAAAGGGTTCAATTGGGGTTTCGAGTTATCTTCTTGATCAGTATTTGATGAAGCTAAGTCAGAATTATCAGATTTTGGGTTAGTTTCTTCATCAAATATTAAGTTGGTTA
>JAGFNQ010003193.1:0-20958 GCA_024364735.1 Boesenbergia rotunda | reverse complement strand
CTCGATTTGATCCGAAGCGGTCAGGGCTAGAAGATTGGACTGGGTGCTTCTTCTTCTTCTTCTGAGGAAGACTCGTCCCAGGTTGCTTGGAGTGCCTTCTTCTTTCTGGTCTTTTTGGACTCCTTTAGGCTTGGACATTCAGTCTTGTAGTGGCCCTTCTTCTTGCATTCGTAGCAGGTTACGTTGGGCTTGTGTTTGTCAGTTGCTGGTTCAGCTGGTTCATCCTTTCTTCGGCTTGTTCTCCGTGTGTTGGCTTGGTTCTTCAACTTTTTGTAGTAGCTTCGAGCTAGCCGGACCAGTTCAGATTGATCTCCTTCTTGATCTTCTGTTTCTGAGTCTGAGATAGACTCGGGTTCAACTTGAGTTTTTTTCTTAGTCGTCCTTCCTGTTTTCCCTGCAAAGAAAGCTATACTTTTCTCGGCCAAATTGCAGTTAGTCTGTTCATGAAGTTCAAGTTCAGAAAATAACTCATCTAACTTAATTTTTGAAAGATCCCTAGAGACCTTGTATGCATCTACCATAGATGCCCACAAGGTGGTCCTAGGGAACGTGTTTAGGGCATACCTTATAAGATCACGGTTTTGAACCTGGTGACCTATTGCGTGAAGACCGTTCATCAATTCCTGGATTCTGGCATGGAGCTGAGCTGCTGTCTCGTTATCTGCCATTCTGATGGTGAAGAGCTTGTTCAGTAGCAGATCGTGTTTGCTGATCCTCGTATCTGAAGTTCCTTCGTGGAGCTCGATCAGTTTAGCCCATAGCTCCTTGGCACTGTTGAAGGGGCCTACGCGGTTCAGCTCCTCTTTCGTTAGTCCGCATTGGAGGGTCTGAGTTGCTTTGGCGTCAGCTTCGATTTTGCGTTTAAGGGCAGTGTCCCACTCTGAGTAGTTTTGCGGTACGCCTTCAGCATTTGTGGGAATCATCAGTCCAGACTGGATGATTATCCACATATCCACCTGAGTTTTCAGGTGGACCTCCATTCGACTTTTCCAGTAAGGAAAGTCTTCTCCACTGAAAAGTGGAGGTCTGGCGGTGCTAAAGCCTTCTTGGATGGCCATTTGTTCTGAAATAGCAAACAACAAAAAAACCAACAAACAATATTCCAAGACTTGGTCTTGGATTAGTAGTGCGGGAAGAATAAAAACAAATTTCAAGGGGTGTTGCACCAACCTTGAAAGAAAAATTCGAACGAAAAATATTTAACGGAAAAAAATTTGAGAAAAAGAAAAAGAAAAAAAAAATCTGAAATTTTCAAACTGGTGGTTGCACCAAGTTTGAATTACCCCGCTCTGATACCACTTGTTGGATCGAGAAATGCGAGAGAGGGGGGGTGAATGTCACAAATCATTCGGATTTAAAAAGAGTAAGTGCGCAGCGGAAATAAGACACAAAAACAATGCTAACAAGGTCGTTTTACTTGGTTCGGAGCCTGTGTCGACTCCTACTCCAAGGCCCACGGTCGTTGACCGTTTTCTGCGGGCAATTCTATACGTTCGAGAAAGTTACAATAAAAAGTATTACAGAATCAGAGTAGTAAACTTAATCAAGCTCTTCGTTACCGACGTCCGGTGTAGATCGAAGTGTTGGAGCAGTAGGACGTCGTCAGCTCGAGTTGGAAGAGTTCTGGAGCGTGTCGTGGAAGCAGAAGAGCGTGGAAGCGTCGCAGTAATTGATGATTTGAAGAAGGAGGTCGAGGGCCCTTTATATAGGGCCTAGGGGCGCCCTGGTCGACGGGGGCGCCCCCCACGTGGCAGCAGATCCGGTTGTAGCTCGGTCACCGTCTGATCCCCTTATCCTCGGGATCCGGTTTGACCGGGGCGCCCGTAGGGCTCGGGGCGCCCGGTTTGACCGGTCAAAACCTCATCTCCTCAGCTTCGCAGGGATGCGGTTCGGCAGCTGGCAGTGGGGGCGCCCGAGACACGCGGGGCGCCCGCGACAAGCGGGGCGAAGCGCGTTGAGGACTTCGGCAGCTGGCAATGGGGGCGCCCGAGACACGCGGGGCGCCCGCGACAAGCGGGGCGAAGCGCGTTGAGGTTCTTACAGACTTGGGTTGACCTTGGGGGCGCCCTGGTCGTCCGGGGCGCCCTGCTCAGCTTCTGCCTCACTCCTTCGAGGCTCTCTGAGCTGCAGATACTCAGTCCTTCGCTCCTGCATCCAGGGTTAGTCCAAATAACAATTATATTTTATACAGCCTTAGCTGTCTTGGTTCTGACTTTTGTCTCCAAAATGGAGCCCTAGGTCGAACCGACGCCTAATGTTCCCTCAAGGGGAACGCGTCCTCACCTACTCCTCTCGGGAGAGTTTACCTGGTGCCAACCGGATCCTCCAGTTGGACTTTTGCCCGGCAGTCCTTCGCCACGTCTTGAGTTACGAAGCTGCCCTTCGCTTGGTGCCTAGCTGCCCTTCGCTAGGTCTTTTCTTCTGGCAGTCCTTCGCCAGCCTAGCAGTCCTTCGCTAGGGCTTTAGCATTCTGGCGGTCCTTTGCCAGTGCCTAGCAGTCCTTTGCTAGGGCTTCTCCTGTCTGGCAGTCCTTCGCCAGTGCCTAGCCTTCCTTCGCTAGGGCTTTTCCTGTACACTCAAGAAGCTTGTTAGACAACAACCAACCCTTAACTTTTGAACCCTTTTGCCAATATCAAAACACAGGTTTGACTTGGGTGCATTCTGCACCAACACCTTAGACTTGAAATCAAACAAACTCGAGACAGAATCCATGTGCATCAATCCAAATACACTCAAGAGATGCTCAAAAAATTTAACATGAGTGACTCTAAGGAGGTGACTACTCCCATGGCAACTAACACGCGATTAGATAAAGATGAAAATGGGAAGCCAGTCGATTTGACTCAATATAGATGTATGATAGGTAGTTTGCTACCTCACAGCGAGTCGCCCAGATATTCTTTTTGTTGTGGGTATGTCCGCTAGATACTAAGTCTGTGCCAAGGAATGTCATTTAATTGCTGTTAAGAAAATTTTGAGATACCTTAAGGGCACAATTGGAGTCGGTCTTTGGTACCCCCATACAGAGTTGTTTGATTTGATAGGCTATACCGATTCTGACTATGCTGGGTGCAAGTTGGATCGGAAAAGCACAAGTGGGGGTTGCCAATTTTTAGGGTCATCCTTAGTAAGTTGGTCAAGTCGGAAGCAACATTGTGTTGCTCTCTCCATGACCGAGGCGGAGTATATCGCCATGAGAGAGAGTGTATCACAATTATTATGGATGATGCACACTTTAGAGGACTATGGATTGTCTTACAAAGGTGTGCAAATGTTGTGTGACAACATAAACACAATAAACCTTACAAAGAATCCAGTCCACCATTCAAAGACCAAAAAGTGTTGTTAGAGGAGATATTGTACTATCACATGTGGAGTCAAAATCGAATCTAGCAGACATTTTCACTAAACCACTCCCTGAAAATGATTTTAGTTTCTTAAGGAGGGAGTTAGGGATGTGTCGTGCACAATAGGATGATAAAACCCCTTCATGGTCATTTCTAATTGTTGGGCAACTTGCGGACATCTCATACAAACTATAAGGATAAACAAAATATTTTTGTATTGCTAGAAATGAGGTGAGATGCTAGGATCAAACAGAGTACTCAAAATGTATCATGCATCCCTTGAGTAATGAGGTTGAAGAGACAAAAATCATTAATTTGACCAAGTATGGGGAAAACCAATGCATAATATATGTGTATTTGGTTCCAAGAACTTACTTGGGCATTCCAATCAAGTTAAATTGATTGGAGCATTAGTTGTTGATACAAACTTGACTCAAATCTTATAGAAGTCTTTTTCAAGATTTTTAATCCGTAAGAAAACGACCGTCTCTTGATTGGTGATGTGGAGAAATACATTTTCGTTAAGGGAACCCTTTTTAGGATCAAAGGGATTAAATCCGATTGTGTTAGAGTTTAAAAGGGGTGTTTGAAACAAGAGTTTTTGAAACATATCAGAGTTTCAGAAACCCATCTGAAAGCTGATCGGTCCATAGACCGATCAGGAATCACCTCAAAATATGGGTCTCTCTCGGGAAAATTGTCTGTATCAGACCTGATCGGTCCATCGACCGATTAGGACTCTCCCTGATCGGTCACCTTGATCGATCAGGGATGTTTTTGATCGGTCAGCAAACCGTTAAGGAGTTTTTGTATCGAAAAATCAAAAAAATCAAAAGTCCTCCTCCTGATCGGTCCACCGACCGATCAGGCTGTTCCTGATTGGTCAAGCGGACCGATCAGGCTGTTCCTGATAGGATATGTGGACCGATCAGGAGCCCTCTGATCGATCACGGTGACCGATCAAATCACATCTGATCAATCAGGGAACTCCCTGATCGGTCCAGAAAGCCGTCTGATGGATCAACCGTCCGATCTTTCCCATTAAATCTGGTTGGTGACCGATCCACCAACTCTATTAACTCTCCCTCAAGCCTTCAACCCTAGCCGCTGAACACCACTCTTCCTTTCTCTTGCGCGAGTTCTTTCTCTTGCAAGCTCTTTCTCTGCGTGTTTGTGAGCTCCTTCTCTGCAAGTTCTTTCTCTTACGCAAGCTCTTGTGGTGTTCTTCTCAACCAATCGACGACAACCATGGCACCCAAGTAAGATCGATTCTCATTCTAGTGGTTTTCTTTCCTATTATACTTGTGTGATTTTGGAACTAACCACTATGTTTAATACTTGTGTCGTGCCCTTAACCCCAAATCCAACTTCATATCCTAACTATTTTGGTTGTGTCGTGACCTTACCGTGACCTTCATCACCCATTTTTGTGTGTCGTGACCTATTCTCAATCTTAGAAAATCTTCCAAGGGTAAGGCTCCGACTGAGGGAACCTCAAAGTCCAAGGCCCCTTCCTCATCTAGACCTTCCCCATCCTCCAGACCCCAACCCTCGTCTAGTTCAAGATTCCCTAATGCTTAGTTCGAACGAGCTTTCCAAAATTGTACCTTTAAACTCCTTCTCTGTCGATCAGTGGATAAGTCATTTGTATATGAACACTGTCCATCAGTAAGACAGATTATAGAGTATTATGATCTGGAATCAATACTTTTCCTTGAGCGGGATATCAATGTTGATTTAGTCTCCGAATTCTATAACAATCTTATTACTGACGGCAGCACGGGGTTTACCACCCGAGTGGCCAGAACCAATTTAGACTTCACTTCATCATTTTCTTGGAGTATCTAGCTTGTCGTCGAGCGACAAATGAGTTTTCCATCTTCCCAACTATTCCAGATCCTCTACTTATTCCTTTCGGGGGAGTCACTCCTGATTCCATTTACGAGTGTTTTTTGGACACCCCAGGCCGGATGGCCATAATGGGCTAGCCCCTGAGTTTCCTACTTTTGCTGCTCTTAGACTCTCCCCTGTTGATTATGTTCTCTTCAAGATTATCACCAACTGCCTTCTGCCGATCACCTCAAAACCCTTAGCAGAGATCCATCCTTATCACTGCTTGATGCTCTACAGAATGCATCGACACCTGGATTTTGACATCATGTCGAGCATTTTCCATTCCATTATCTACCATAGTGATCCCGGGCGTCATACAGTTTATATGCCTTTTGGTCACATTATTACTGACCGGATCCAGTCAGTCGGTATTGATGTGTCCAAGGGCAGGACTGTGCCGATGGTTTGGCAACACTGCAAACTTGGGAGACGTGCGTTTTCCAAGTCTTGCATCATTGTTGATGCTCGGGGATTAGGTGGAAGGATGGGAGGGGGCTTGGGGAGCTTCCACGAGCGCCACAGGTTCAGGTAGCCGCAGATCCAGCTAGATATCATGGTGTGCCCGCTGCAGTGGAGGGTGACTTCGAGGCGGAGCCAGATCTCAGATGGCAAATCGTCAAGCTCGAGCAGACGATGGACCATAGATTTCACATATGGGAGCTCGGGCAGCAGAAGATCTGGTCTGAGGTTTCTCTGATGCGTGCAGATCAGCAGGACATCCGGTCTGAGATTTCTAGGATGTGTGCTGATCAGCAGGAGATGTTTGTAAAGCTGCGTGCATGGATGGTTGGTCATCCGCCACCACAGACATTTCCAAGCTTTCAGCCTTCAAGCAGCACGACACCAGGGAGCTTCCTACCTTTGATGACACTACATTTGATCTGATGCAGTTTGATACCCCCATGATCCCGCTGATCAGGATTCATTTCTTTTACTGTATTTTGACTTATGACTCCTGTTTGATGACTATTTGTGACTGATGTCATTCTGAGGTGTTTATTTGTTTTGGTGTTTGATTTACTTCATTATCATATGATGCATATGAGTGCTTGCTTTGATATATTTATTTCATATGCCTTTCACTTATTACTTCTTGTTTATTTTGGTTTTGGGGAGAGACCCTTGGTTAAGGGGGAGATTTTTAAACTTAATAACCAGTCTACACCCTTTTTAGTATTTGACAAAGGGGGAGAGAATGGTTAGTTAAGTTTAGGGTTGATTACGAATTTAGTTAAGGGGAAGAGAATGGTTAGTTAACACTGATTCCCGTGCGATAATGAAATTTGACTTCTAATACCTAAACTTAAATCGGGTTGTCAAACAATAAAAAAGAGGAGATTGTTGATGCAGTCTGACCTGATTGTTGTTTTGGTGTTGACAACGATTTAAGTTTAGTTGAGTAAGATAAGTTCGTATTAAGTCCTGGTCAGGGACTGGGGCATGAATTTCGGTGAGTGAAGCCGGGTCCTAGTGAGTGAAGCTAGGTGATAGAAATCCTGGTGAGTGAAGCCAGGTCCTAGCGGGTGAAGCTAGGTGAAGGAAACCTTGGTGAGTGAAGCTAGTCCTAGCAAGGGAAGCTAGGTGAAGGAAACCCCGGTGAGTGATGTCGGGTCCTAGTAAGGGAAGCTAGGTGAAGGAAACTCTGGTGAGAGAAGCCAGGTCCTAGCAAGGGAAGCTAGGTGAAGGAAACCCCGGTTAGTGAAGCCGGGTCCTAATAAGGGAAGCTAGGTGAAGAAAATCCTGGTGAGTGAAGCTGGGTCCTAGCAAGGGAGGCTAGGTGAAGAAAATCCTGGTGAGTGAAGCCGGGTCCTAGCAAGGGAAGCTAGGTGAAAGAAATCCTAGTAAGTGAAGCTAGGTTGGACTAAGTCCCGGTGAGTGAAGCTGGGCATGAAGTGTTGGTCCGGGGGACTGAGCATTGACTGTACTGGTCGGAGAGGGCTCGGGAGCTTGTTCTCCAGACCAGACTAAGTCAGAGAAGGCATGGGAGCCTGTTCTCTGGACTCAGGGTCGAAATGGTCGGAGCTGGATCGGTCTAGAGTACGATCAAGAGTTGGCACAAACTCCCTTGGTTCTAGATCAGTCACAGGACCGATCCAGGATATCTGATCGGTATGGTGAACGATCAGAAACATATCAGAATCTTTCTGTGTGGTGGATGATCGGTCTGGTGAACGATTAGAGACATATCAGAACATTCTGTGACATTCTGTGTGAAGACTCTGATGGGTCAACTTGATCGATCAGGGCATGCCCGGACCGATCAGGCAGGAGCCTGATCGCTCAACTGACCGATAAGGTGGTTGAGATTTGAAATCCCAGGTGGCTTGAATTCCCAGTAGGGTAAGGGATCGGTCTGGTGACCGATCTCTGGTCTCTGATCGGTCAGTGAGACCAATCAGAGGTTCACTAGATCGATCAGGCAGGAGCCTGATCGATCAGGCTCATCACTGATCAGTCTCCTTGATCGATCAGTGCCTTGTTGGAAATCATCTAGAATTCATAGTAGGTTTGAGGATCGGTTTGGTGATCGATCCCTGATCTCTGATTGGTCAGGATACTGATCGGATCTTTATTGGATCGATCAGAGTTGAGTCTGATCGATCAGAAGGGTGACTGATCAGTCTGGGTGACCGATCAGCGCCTTAGAACTTTAATTTGTATTAGTTCAGACCTCTGATTATGTTCTGATTTCCTTTTGATACCTTCTGATATGTTTTGATTTGCTTTGCTAATCAGTCTGATGAGTGTGCAGGTGATACAGAGATGATACAAACCAAGAAGGAGGGTCAATGGCGACTTTCGCTATGACAGGTTTGTTTGTTTTCTGTTTGCAGGATTCAACGGCTTCTGGCGGGCTGGCGACTGACCTGAGGCTCACCTGAAAAGGTCTTCAGTGGGTTGAGCACTCAGTGGAGGTCAGTGGGTCAGTGATGACGAAGTTGTGGTTCAGTGGGTGCTGACGTGCCTGGTGACGAGCAAATGGAAGGCTTAAGAGGAGGTTGGCGAAGCAGAGATAAGTAACTTTGGAATCGATCAGAAATCAAGCAGACACAATGAGGACGAAGAGATGAGTGAAGGTTCTTGCGTTAGGGTTGTTATGTGTTGTGCTCTATGAAGCTTCTTCTTCGTGCTTTCTGTGCTCGCGCTCTATAAGCTTCTTCTCAAGTATCTGTGCTTACTCTGATATTTTCTTGAGATTGTTTGTGGAGAGGTTACTCCACCGAGAAGGAGATTTTCTTATCCGGATTTTCGGGGCTTGATCTGCCGACGATCAAGGGATCACCCACCTCACGGACACGCCAAGGAGTAGGGGCATGTTATCCCAAAACCTTGTTAATCATTGTGTCATTTCTGTTTGTTTGTTTCTTTCTGTTTGTGTGTTTTTCCGTTGCTAACCCAAGTGCAGAAAGAATCAAAAGAAGCCAGACTTTTAAGGAGTTGACTATTCACACCCCCCCCCTCTCTAGCCATCCAAGGTCCAACACTACCTACACAAATCTACATTGAGGACAAGGATTCAAACTTCACCCTAGTGCTAGCTAAGATAAAAGTGAAACCAAAATCTTAGAATCGTTTCTCTCTGACTGATTCTTATATCACATTTCTACATCCCTGCGATCTCTCTGCCTTTTATTAGATTGACCTCATTCACCACTCTGCCTTCTCATTATTTTCCTTAGGAATTTTTAGTCACGAAATCTTCGACCCTTGATTTGGTTCAGACCATCGACCTTGACTAGTGGTTTTGTACTTACTCGCAAATCCCTGTGGATTTGATATCTTATTACTTGATGACCACACCTTACACTTGCGGTTTGCACATCAGGTTTGCACAATAAGTTTTTGATGTTATTGTCGAGGACTGATTCTAGAGTGATATTAATTGAATTTCGTTTTGATCGGATTGGACTATTTTTCATTTCTTGCACTTGTTTCTATTTTTTTCTATTTTGCTAAAATCTGTCTCGATCTACCTTATTTTGTTACATTTCTTTTCCTTTGCAGGGAGATTAATTTTCTTGTATATACAGGGATGCTAGAGAAGAAAACCTACTATCATTTAATCTTGAGATTGACCGTACCTTCTATAGAAGACTGAGAAATCAACAAAGTATGGAAAGATATCAAAATCAAAGCATCCCAAATATGTTGGGAGCAATTAATCATAGAGCACAAGGAGACTACTCATCGACTAGCGTTAGGGACTTCAAATTGAGCATAGATAATTTTGAGTTGAAGTTGACCTTGATACGTATGGTGCAATAGAGTCACTTCAGTGGATCACCCATGGAGGATCCCAACTTACATCTAAATTTTTTTTTTTTGGAGATTTGTAGTACTCTCAAGCAAAATAGAGTCTCAATGGATGCCATCTGGCTTATGCTATTTCCCTTCTCGCTCATAGACAAAGCCAAATTGTTTCTTTCATCCTTGCCTACAGAGTGCATCACCACATGAGATCAATGGGAGCTACAGTTCCTCAGTATGTTCTACCTGCCGAGAAAAACTGCTCGAATGAGGGATTTGATCACCAACCATACGCAAAAGGATGGTGAATCTTTATTTGAGACATGAGACCATTTCAAAAGCCTTTTACAACAATGTTCCCATCACGGACTTGAGAGATGGTTGTTGATCCATACCTTCTACAATGAAATTTCTTATCCAGTGAAGGTATCCCTTGCCTCAACCTTTGGAGGAGCCCTCATGAAGAAAACTTTAGAGGAGGCTGAAGAAATAGTTGAAGAAAACTTTAGAGGAGGCTGAAGAAATAGTTGAAAGTGTGATCTTTAACCACACTATTGGGATAATGATGCAATGATTAATCCCTCTAATAAATCCTTAAGGGTTTAAGGTTTAAGAAATTTAAAGTTTGAATTTTAGCTCTAGTGTATTACAAAATATTTTTCCTTCCATGAAAAATGAATTTAAGAATATTAGTTATTTGGATGGACTTCTATTAGTGCTCTTTGATTTATTTTGGCAGTTGATAAAAATAACTTTTATAAAATCAAATCGATCACACTACAATGTATATGTCTTTCTACAGCGTGCAATTATTATATCTGCAACGCGTATCGAATGCTACACAACTCTAAGCTATTAAAAGTCACAAAATTTTGATAGTGTGCGGTCGCGCGCTGTGGATACACTCCGTAGCATGCATCCGTGCACTGTGGTAAAGGCAACCATAGCATGCAACTGCAAGATGTGGATCCAATTATCCACAACATGCTTTTTCTCGTACGATGTGGATGCAATGATCCGCAGCGTGTATTCATGTGCTGCCGATGCTAATATATTCCATATAATTATTATCTATCATATACACATCTTACACAATTATAATATGATAAATATGCCACATCATGTTTGGATCGATGGCTCGGCTATAGGGGGTGAATAGCTCGGTTACCTCAATTAGCGATTCTCCCTACAACGTTAGCACAAACGGAAGCTTAACAATTTAAATAACAATGCTAACACAATACCGTTTTTCATGATTCGGAGATTCCTTACTCCTACTCCACGGCGTGTCCTTGAAGTGGACGATCCCTTGATCCTTTAGTGGATCATGCCCCGGCAATCTCCGGCTAACTCTTTCTCCATCTCGGTGGAGAACAACCTCTCACAATCATTGTTCCTCCTTACAAGATGAATCTAGAGTTTGAGGAGGAAGATGAACACAAAAGAAAAGTTCTTACAATGAAGAGCTAATCATCTCTTAGCCTTAAGCTACTGCTTAAATAGAGGAGAAGACTGTTTAAACAAACAGCCCAGCTTGCCACCAGTCGACTGCCCCAGGGGCAGTCGACTGCTCCTAGCCAAATAGCTAGCCAACGGCTAGTTTTTCGAACTGATCAGTCGACTAGTCCTGGACCAGTCGACTGATCTTTTTGTGAGATCAAGTTCTGCGCTAGCAGTCGGCTGCCTCAGGACCAATCGACTGCCCAGCTTACATTTGCACTCTCACTCACTCCGAAGACCATCCTTCGCGTATGCCTTGAAGTCCACTCCCTTGGCTCGCCCCTTGATGTTCTCTTCCTCTGGCTCTCGTCCCTCATATGCGCAGACAAGCCCACGTCTTGTCTTCATGTCATCCTTCGTGTATGCCCTTGAAGTCTACATCCTTGGCTTCCCCTTGGAGTCCTCTTCCTTCGGCTCTCGTCCCTCGGATGCATACTCCATGTGTGACTCACTAAGTCCTACATAACTTAACCACACATATCAAATCAACATAACATCCTAACTTAATCATATTGACACACACATCAAAACCCATGATCTTCCCGATCATACTTGGGTTGATTGCACCAATAATCTCCTTCTTTTTGATGTGTGGCAATATGTTTAAGTTAGGTAAAACAACAATAAATGAAAATTAAGACATAGTTAATCAAGAAGTATAGGCATGTAACCTCCCCCTTAACCTATGCCCGCCACATAATTTTCAATTCTCTGTAAGTTACGTTACACAACTAACTTAAATTCCCAATTCTCCCCCATTGACACCATCAAAAAGATTGCCCAAAACAACCATAATCATTGGCATTAAGTAGAGAAACTTTTCTCCTTCTGAACATCCCAGAAATTAGAATCCAGAAGTACCAGTCTACTGAGACAAGTATCAGTCGATTGGTGCCTTCTCACTGCCATTTCACAAAAGGATCAGTCGACTGCCCCTGGGGGCAGTCGACTGATACGCTTCAATCTGAATATTACAGTTTTTGGGCCGAAATTCAGAAATGCACCATTAATTCCACAAAATTCGAAAAATCATGAAATTTTGCAAACACGTTTCTTATAATATATTCTAACATAGAAAAATATATGTTCATGAAAAATCCAAACATGTTTGACTTTTTAATTAAAATTCAAAACCTTTGAAAACGTCCAATTTTGTATCAAACTTTCATCCTAGTTTTGAAACCATGTGTTTTGTAAACCTATGTTATAACAAATAAAACACAAATGTTTTCAAATCATTTGAAATGTCCAACTACGATCTATGGGCAAGATGTCCATTAATTAAACATTTGCTTTCCCCATAGTTGGTCTATTATCAATAATGTGATACATCTAATAACTCATCAAAATGCCACAAGCATAAGTGAGTTATTTGTATCATCCTAACATCTCATATGCATGGATATAATCATAAAGCAACGTAATACGAGATGTTCTTAAGGTAAACCTTATTTAGCCCAATTTACTGTAACGCCCGCCCTTATATCTACTCTCGGGGCGGGGTTACGTACAACTCATTCATATAGTAATAATTTTTTTTCTATCTTCTAGCATAACATTAAAACAATAAAGCAAGGGCTAAGGACTAAGCATGCTTGTTTAACTATCAAAGTCATTCTACAACATGATAAGTTCACCAGTAATGTAACTCATAACATAATCAAATATAAAAGACCTCCAAGGTAAACACTATCATGCCATGTCAATCCTAATCACTAGCACTTATTGTCAAGGGAACATAAACATAAACATAAATATGTAGATATAGAAGTCTTTCTTTCCCGAGCCACCACCCCACACATCTTCAGCCTTCCTGCCTCTTCCTTTAGTTCACGTGTTCCTTACCTTTATCTGCAGCATAAGACAACACATAACTAGTAAGCATAAAAGCTTAGTAAGGATCCGGTCCTACTCGCAAAAATCCATACGAAAGCATACAGCATGTGTACATAACAAGACATAAGCATGAGTTCATCATAGCATACTAAACATCAAGTTTCTAAGCATGCAGCATATAGAATTTTAAGCATACCTATCACATGCAATAAATGTTTTTCAAAGCAGTTCCATAATGGTATTACTTAAAAATACATCCATATCATATTGGGCCCTGTTGTGTACCAACTATCGCGCGGAACTATTGCGCGTTCCCTAATGAATTGGGGTAGCGAGCCACCAATTAATTAGAGCAGGACCCTTCCGTCCTACCGGAGCCATGACCTTACGTTAACATGCACCTCGGATTTGTTTAACGACCCCCTTACGAGTCGGGTACACAACTTCAAAAGTAAAATACTTATCATGCTTTTACATATATGCTAAGGAGTACTTTCACATTCATTCTCAAGGGACACACCACTCTTCAAGGGTGCTCATGATCCCTTAGGGACACACCACACAACATAAGGGGTGCTCTTGATCCCATACTTAATGAAGTATCCTTTCAAGCATCTTATTATACACATCACATGCATTTCATAAAGGTGCCCCCCAGGGGCTATAAGGCATGCTCATACATAGATCATAATTCAACCCCTTAACATATCTTATATATGACAAGGGTGATCACATAAATCATATTCATATCATAGGAAGTGGTAGCATGCTTCATGGTAAATCAAATGGTTCCTAACCCTAAACCTAGAGTCTTGGCCGAAACTCAAGGGTAGGGGTAGATTAGGTTTTTGACATCAAAACATCCCCTACAAGCATCATATATATATATATATATATATATATATATATATATATATATATATATATATATATATATATATATCATGTATCATACTATAGCATGCACCATGGGAGAAAATCAAGCAACCCTAACCCTCATCTAGGGTTGGCTGAATGTCATAGCTAGGGAGAGTTCCATTTTTTTTTCCCCAATCAAACATTCCATTTAAACATCACTTGCATATACATATTATCATCCCAAACATAAGCATATCTCCTAGGGTACATCTCATACAATCATCACATATACATGCATATGATCTTACTAAACACAATCATAATCACATAAGGTAAGTTGTCCTTTACAACCTCATGTTTCATGCCTTGGCCAAATGTTACATGCTAAGGAATCCAATCAAACCTTTCCTTTGAATATCACATGCATATACATCTCATATCATTTCACATAAGCATATCACATAAAATAATTTAACCTTCACAAGCCCTAAGGTTTCATGCCTTGGCCGAATGGTGTAGGGTAGGAAAACTAGGGTTTTGAAATTAAACCTTCACACAAGCATTTAATCAAACACTTTATCTACATTACTAATCATGGACACATCATAGGATAGCAAGCAACCCAAAAAACCCTAATCTATTCTTCTTTGGCCGAAACTTGTAGGAGGCCTAATCCTATTTTTTTCTTATCACAACATGATGGGAACAACATACATCCATACCCTAAGTTCCTAGGGGTCTCCTCATGCAACAAGAAGTAACCAAGGCCTAGGAATGGGTGTTGGCCGAAAGTTTACAAAGGGAGGGCTCCCATTTTCGAAAACAAGAACACAAAGAAACATTCAATAACAATTACACTGTAGGCGAGGGGATACTTACATCCTTTCGCTTGAATTTTGCCTTCCCTAGATCCTTAGGGTACCCTTGGTTGAAGGAGAAGTGGAGGTTCCTTTGGCCAAAACTCCTCTAGAACTTCTTGGCCCTAGTGGAGGGCAAGACCCTTTAGATAGTCTCCTTCCTTCCACTTCCCTAGGGTTAGAAACCCTAGGTTGTATTTTTCGAAAACACAAGGGAGAGGGGCAATGAAGTTTCGGTGGGGAAGAGAAAAGGAAGAAGAAGAGGAAGTTACTCACACCTCTTCCCTCTCTTATTTATACTTTTCTCATGAAAAGACATGTCTCTTCACTATTACACGCTTAACAAGCATGTTTCTTATTCTCTCAACAAGAAACAATGCTTGGTGTAGTGGTTAAGACATGGAGAGTGCAATCCTAGGAGGTTCAAGGTTCGATCCTTGCTTCCTCCTTCCTACACTTTCTTTTTACTACCTTTTTGCACTAATCCATATCAAAGCCTATTAAGCCAAATTCATCATGATATTTCCTAATAATTTTTCCTGAATTCATAACATTATTTACATAATATTTTTATAATAATTTTCCATGAATCCAAAATATTATTCACATAATATTTCATAATGAATTCACAATATTATTCACATAATATTTCATAATGAATTTCACAATATTATTCATAGTGAAATTTTGGGGTGTTACAATCCTACACATCTTTTAAAAAGTTCGTCCCGAACTTTAAATAATTCCCAGGTACTCAAATCGTAAAATTGGGGTGTTACATTTACCATGAAATTCTACTATGGGCTACAAACTCCCCCTTGTGTCTCAAGTCAATCAAATTCTAAAAATTTAAAATTCTAATACCATGGTTGACCTTTCCCAAAAGCCTCTAATCCTTGAGGATTGACTTTGATATCCAATAGAAATGTTTCCTAATTGGGTTAACCAAGTACTCCTTGGGAATCCATTTCTTACTTAGGGTCTTGGTCTTTGCTTGTCCTCTAGCAAGTAGACAATGGTAGGTTTTTTCATTGCTAGACTTCTCAAAGCCTAATCCCACTTTCTTAAAGCTTGCTCTTTGGCTCTCAATGATCATATCTAGTGTATTTGAGCCAACTTCAAATTTCCTAAGAGCTTTGGTAAGGCTATATACCTTTTCCCTTAAATTCTTATTTTCTTCTTCTAAACATGAGTCATTTGAAATGGAAGAAGAAACATGCATATTATCTTTAATTTTCATGGATGCTAATTTCTTCATTAGCATACACATCTCATTTTTCAAGCACTTGATTTTCTTTCTAGCATTAACCAAATCATCATTAGTACTAGAAATTATTCTTACAAGAGTAGAAGTGGGTAAGTTGTATACCTCACTTACTGAGACGTCTGATTTCGAAGTTGAGCCTCACCCTTCACTTGAGCTCCCTTCATCTTCACTTGAGCTCTTTTCTTCTTCAAATTTGGATGTCGTTGAGGCAATGTCATCAATTCCCATTAGTGTGAAATGGGATACATGATGTTCCTCCTCCTCCAATGAGGATGGATCATCCCATGTGACCTTCAAATTTTGCACTTTCTTTTCCTTCTCTTTTGATTTCTTCTTTTCTTTTTTCTTCTTTCCTTCCATCTTTTTCAAGAGGGGACACTCATCTCTCATGTGTCCTTCTCCTTGGCAATTGTAGCAAATAATCTTTCTTGTTCTATTTTTGCTCCTTGACCCTTTCCTACCTTGAGATTTGTTAGTGGAAACATGTTTAAATGCTTTTCTCATTTTCCTTACCATGTAGGCTTCCGCATCACTATCCATAGATGCGCTAGACTCTTCCGAATCGGATGATAAGACCTTGTTTTTACCTTTATCCCTTATTTTCCACAAGGGCTATACTCTTTGGCTTGTATACCTCTTCAATTGTCCCCCCAAATCGAGTCTCATGAAGTTCCATAGTTGAGAAGAATTCTTCTAGAGATGTTTTCTCTAGATCCTTGGAAATGTAGTATGAGTCCACCATTAAGCTCCAATTTGATGTTCTTGGGAATGCATTGATGGCTTTTATCAAAATGTCTCGGTTGGATAATTGTTCCCCTACACTTACTAGTCCATTAAGTATTTCCTTAAATCTAGCATGTAAATTTGTTACCTTCTCCCCTTTATCAAGTTTGATATTGTTGAGTTGGGACCGGAGAAGATCTCTTTTTGTCATTTTCGCCTTCGAAGTACCTTCATGAAGCTGTACTAGCTTTTCCCATAAATCCTTGGCACTTGAGTAGTTTCAAATCCTTGTTACTTCTTGTTGAGAAAGCACACTTAGTTGATGGTGCAAGGCTTTGAAATTTGCTAGATGATCATCTCTTTGCTTCCTACATCATCAAGTAACTTGTTCTCTTGATCCCTAGGCACTTCAAACCCTTTTTTCATAATTAATATTATATCAAAATCGGTATTGAAAAATACCTCTATCCTCTTCTTCCACCATTAGAATTCTCCCTCGAATTTTGGCGGTTGAATGTGCAAGCCGGCCATTTCAATGATTTTCCTCTTCTCGGTCGTTAGTCCGTTGAAGGCGTCCTTGCGCTATGATACCACTTGTTGGGATCAATGGCTTGGCTAGAGGGGGGTGAATAGCTCGGTCACCCCAATTCGCGATTATCCCTACAACGTTAGCACAAACGGAAGCTTAACAATTTAAATAACAATGCTAACACAATACCGTTTTTCGTGGTTCGGAGATTCCTTGCTCATACTCCACGGCGTGTCCTTGAGGTGGACGATCCCTTGATCCTTCGGTGGATCACGCCCCGGCAATCTCCGGCTAACTCTTTCTCCTTCTCGGTGGAGAACAACCTCTCACAATCTTTCTTCCTCCTTACAAGATGAATCTAGAGTTTGAGGAGGAAGATGAACACAAAAGAGAAGATCTTACAATGAAGAGCTAATCCTCTCTTAGCCTTAAGCTACTGCTTAAATAGTGGAGAATGTTGTTTAAACAAACAGCCCAGCTCGCCACCAGCAAACAGATAGCCAACGGCTAGTTTTTCGAACTAATCAGTCGACTAGTCCTGGACCAGTCGACTGATCATTTTGTGAGTTCAAGTTCTGCGCTGGTAGTCGACTGCCTCAGGACCAGTCGACTACCCAACTTACATATGCACTCTCACTCACTCCGAAGACCATCCTTCGTGTATGCCTTGAGGTCCACTCCCTTGGCTCGCCCCTTGAAGTTCTCTTCCTCCGACTCTCGTCCCTCAGATGTGTACACAAGCCCGCGGCTTGCCTCCATGCCATCCTTCGCGTATGCCCTTGAAGTCTACTTCCTTGGCTTGCCCTTGGAGTCCTCTTCCTTCGGCTCTCGTCCCTTGGATGCATACTCCATGTGTGATTCACCAAGTCCTACATGACTCAACCACACATATGAAACCAACATAACATCCTAACTTAATCGTATTGACACACACATCAAAACCCATAATCCTTCCGATCGTACTTGGGCTAATTCCACCAACACATCACACATCTGACGCCGAGTAGAATATAGATTATTCTGGGGTGAGAAGTCTCAGAGGGATTAACAAGAAAAAAATAAGAAAGTAATAACAAAATAAGGAGTAGCCAAAACTAGGCTTAAAACCTTATCAAGAAAAACAAGAGTGAGAAAAGAAAAAAATAGATATAGTCGTAATGTGACTTAAGCGAAGCAAATTGATTCAATATCTAAAACTTGTCCTAAACATCATCTAAGCATGAGTTTATATAACTCTCAGATCCCTAAAAAACAACTCTAAACCAACAAGACTTAGTCTCCTAAGATTTAGGAACAGATTTAACAAACAAGTCTGGTTTCCTATGATTTAGGAACAAACTAAACATAAATATATAGCCAATTAAAGAAAATCCTAAATATATAAATCTGAATATTTTGGATCCCCTCCTGCATCAGTCACCTGGAGTTGAAGAGAACTCGCCCTCAAGTTTAGGGTGAGTGTATCTGACTCCACAGCGCAAGGACTTAAGTGTTTCACATTAAAAACATCAAAAGTTTTTAAGTGACTAAGAAGACACAACCTGTAGGCATTGTCATTAATCTTTTCTAGTATCTCACAAGGTCCAATTTTCTAATCTTTGAGCTTGTTATATTCACCAATAGGAAAGCAATCATGAGTTAATACAACCCAAACCATATCACTAATGTCAAAAAGGGCACGACATCGATGTCGATCTGCTTTGATGGTGTACTCGGTGTTGCTTTCTAGAATAGCCTACTTAACCTGCTCATGAATGACCTGATGATGCTCGGCTATCTCCTTAGCCTTGGGGTTAGCTTGTCTTGGATACAAAATAGGGACTAAATCCAATACCCCGGATGGGTTTCGTCCATAAACAACTTCGAAAGGGTTCAATCCAGTGGTCATATTCTTTGATCTATTGTATACGAATTCTGCTTGAGGTAAAACTAGATCCCATTGCTTTGGTTTGGTTCATGTGAGATATCTTAGAAGATTTCTCAAGCTTCGGTTCACTACCTCAGTCAAACCATCTATCTAAGGGTGATAGGCGCTACTGAAGTTTAACTTCATCCCTAGTTTTCCACATAAACTCTTTCAAAATTGACTAACAAATTAGTATCACGATTTGAAATAATAGTTTGAGGAATACCATGTAAATGCACAATATCTTTGATGAAAAGGGAGGCATTCCGAACAGCATCCATAGTTTTTTTGCATGGCACAGAGTGATCCATCATGGAGAA
The DNA here is from genome assembly GCA_024364735.1 of Boesenbergia rotunda. NCBI lineage: Eukaryota > Viridiplantae > Streptophyta > Magnoliopsida > Zingiberales > Zingiberaceae > Boesenbergia > Boesenbergia rotunda. The sequence goes on along the minus strand of JAGFNQ010003193.1, from coordinate 1,674 downwards.
TCAGTCCACCACAACAAGAATAGAATCAGCAGTCTGTTGGGTCCATGAAATTGGTAAGGGACTTTAGGAATTGGTAAGGCAGTATACAAACAGGCATTGGTGAGGGTTCCCTTAGATTGATGACAGACAAAGCAATGATCCACGAAATGAGCTACATCGCTAGTAAGCTTGAGCCAATAGAAGTCAAAAGAGACAAGGGCTAATGTCTTATCATGGCCGAAATGTCCTCGTTGTGAAGTTCTCTGATAAAGTGTTGCATTAAGGAACAGTCTGGAATGCATAATTGTAGTCCACAAAATAGGTAATCATTATGCAGAATAAAATCATTGCGAAGACCATTAGTTACCTCTTGAAATATCTTGCCAAAGGAGGGATCAGTAACATATATATTTGAGAAAGTTCCAAAGCCAGCAACCCTAATTCTCATGATAGTAAGTAGGGAAGAACGATGACTTAGAGCACCTATAATGCGATTGACACTCCCTGATTGATGCTTCAGTGTAAAGGTGGACTCCTGCAAGTAATTTACCCATTTGGCGTATCGACCACTCAGCTTATGTTGGTCGTTGATGTACCTCAAAGCCTCATGATCAGTGAACAAGATAAATTCCTTCTGCATGAGATAATGACACCAATGATTTAAGGAGTGCACAATAGCATAGAATTCTAGGTCATAGATAAAATAATTTTTCTTGGCACCGGATACTTTCTCACTGAAGAAGGCAATAGGGCATCCTGATTGACTTAGAACACCACCAATGCTAATGCTAGATGTGTCATAGTTTGCTTCAAATAGTTTGTCAAAATCTGGAAGTGCTAGAACAGGTGCTTCGGTCATCTTTTGTTTCACCAACTGAAAACTAGTCATAGCTACTTCACTCCACCTAAACTCGCACTCCTTGAGGCACTTAGTGATAGGAGCAATTAAGGTACTAATGTTCCGAATGAATTGGTGATAAAAAGAGGTCAATCCATGGAAACTTTGAACGTCGTGAATGGTTTTTGGTTGTGGCCACTCTAAGATTGCATCTATCTTTGATGAATTTGCACGAACACCATCAGTAGACACTATAAATCCAAGAAATGAAACTGTCGTTGTGAAAAAAGAACACTTCCTTCTGTTGACGAACAAGTATTCTACCATTAGATTCTCAAAAATAGTTCGAAGGTGATTAAGGTGTAAAGCTCTCGTTGGACTATAAATAAGGATGTCGTCAAAGTATATAATCATGAATCTTCCCATGAAAGGCCCCAAGACCTGATGAATGAATCTCATGAATGTGTTGGGGGCATTGGACAGTCCAAAAGGCATGACCATCCACTCGTACAACACATGTTGTGTCATCAAGGTTGTCTTCCATTCATCTCCTAGCTTGATTCGAATCTGGTGGTATCCACTCCTAAGATCAATCTTGGAGAAGATCATAGAACCAGAAAGTTGATCCAACATGTCATCTAAATGAGAGATTAGAAATCTATACTTTTACTTGCTTAATCTTGCATTTATTCTAGGTTCTAGGAATTATTGTTATTTTGGACTTAATTGTAAATCTTGATATATTTGAATTATTTTGCCATTAAATTATTGATCTATTTTTGTAGGCATGAAAGGATCATGGACCTAGGTTATGCTGGGTCAGATTTGAGTCGGAAGTGGACCCGGATCGAGTGATC
>JAGFNQ010003192.1:419353-470971 GCA_024364735.1 Boesenbergia rotunda | reverse complement strand
CTTGGATGAAGAGACAGACTTGGGCGCCCGATAGGTCACGGACGCCCGGGTTAGGTGTGAAGGGTTGACAGCTTTTGCTGTCTCGGTCGAAGGGAAGGCTGGGGGCGCCTGATAGGTCACGGGCGCCTGACCTGACAGTTGTTTGACTGTTAACCAGTTTGACTATTTGACCAAATTTGACCCGGTTTGACTCTGTTGACTAACTAACACTTAGGTCAGTTAAGCTCTAATTTGCATGTTTAAAAAAACAGATGAATTTTAATTGGATCCTAACCTTCTCACCCAGTGTATAGTTATCAATCACATTAACCTTATGGGTTTTATGAGATAGGTTTTAATAGAAATTTATTTTAAAAAACCATGATTAATTTTGAAAAGTTAAATTAATTTTGAAACCACTTTATTATGTTTTAATTTTTTAAAAAAATGGTTTAATCTAGGATTAATTGAAATCTGGTTTAGATTCAAATCTAACAATAGTAAAGTGAATTTGGTTTTCAATAATCGGCTTCCAGGTCTTGGCGAGGCACTAGGCCTTCTTTGGATGTAGCCTTATTGGATCATCAACCCTTTCCTTGACAAAGCCTTTTATTGAAAATCCATTTTCAAGTTACTCCTTGAAAAATTTTGGTCTAACTAGTTTGGGTCTTGGATCGGTAGCTTCGTTTAGTTCCGCCAAAATGGCTTCCCTAATGTACTATCATCTCACCTCCACCCAATACTATGTTGTTCAAATTTTAGTTAATTGGTTTAGTCCTTAATCTTACCAGTCCTAGGTCTAAGCATGGTAAATTGCATAAAGTAAATAAACAAGCATGCATGCAATTTTACAATAAGAAAAAGAATTTATTTAACTATAAAAATGATTTTTAATTTGGCTCCCCTTGGACTAAAGCCACGGTAGTAATTAGGCAAGATATGAATCTTGTCCTTGGGGATCCAATACTGGTTTGGTCCAGCTTGGTTGTTCAGGTAATGTTTGGGTACCCATTCCTGAACTTTGGGTCTAGATTGATTCAGTACAGCATAATATGACCTTTGTCTAGCCTTGTTCGATACCCTAACCCGGATCGATTTAGAACGGACTTCTATTTTCTAAGGATCATGTCAAGACCCTTGGAACCCGAAGTGAATCGTTCTAAGGCTGCTCTAAGGTCCTTGACTTGAGTTTTCAAGGAGGAGTTCTCTTTCTCAAGCTTTTCATCTTGAGCAGAGGTTCCTTCTTGAACCTTCTCAGTCAAAGATCTAGAGTCAGCTCCCTCTTTCAGGAGTTTTACTTCCTGTCGGAGGGACTCGACTCGAATTTTGGCTTTTGCCAAGTTACTAGATAGATAAGCAATTAATTCTGCTAATTCAACTTTAGAGTAACCACTTACAGTGATTTTGCCGTCTTCCGAAATTGTGAGCTTTCCATCTTCCAGTTCTGATTCTGATCTGGTGTTGATTTCTTCTGAGACAGTCAAGGTGAGCAGGTTAGATTGTGGGACCTCTTCTTCTTCTTCGGAGGAAGACTCGTCCCACGTTGCTTGAAGAGCCTTCTTCCTTCTTGTCTTCTTGGCTTCTTTCAGATTGGGGCACTCTGATTTGTAGTGTCCCTTCTTGTTGCACTCGTAGCAGGTTACGTTGGATTTGGTCTTAGATGGTTCGGTTGGATCTTCCTTCTTTCGGCTGGCTTTTCTTCTGTTGGTCTGATGCTTCAACTCCTTGTAGTAGTCCCGGGCTAGCCGAACCAGCTTGGGTCGATCCCCTTCGCTGTCTTCTGAGTCTGAGTGTGAGTCAGACTCGGGTGCAGGTTGAGGCTTCTTCTTGACCACCTTTCCTGTTTTGCCTGCAACAAAAGCAATGCCTTTCTCGGCTAAGGTGCAGTTAGTCTACTCATGTAATTCAAGTTCAGAAAATAATTTGTCTAGTTTAATTTTAGAAAGGTCCCTAGAAACCTTGTAAGCATCTACCATAGATACCCACAAAGTATTTCTCGGGAAGGCGTTTAGAGTATACCTGATAAGGTCACGGTTTTCTACCTTGTGACTGATTGTATGTAGACCGTTCATCAACTCCTAGATTCTGGCGTGGAGCTGGGCTGCTGACTCACCTTCGTTCATCTTGATGGTGTACAACTTGTTCAGCAGTAGGTCCCTCTTGCTGATTCGGGTGTCGGAGGTTCCTTCGTGCAATTCGATTAACTTACTATAAAGTTCCTTTGCACTGTTGAAGGGTCCCACCCGGTTCAGCTCTTCTTTGGTTAATCCGTATTGGAGTGTCTGGGTCGCCTTTGCGTCCGCCTCGATTTTCTTTTTCAGCAAGGCATCCCATTCTGTGTAAGGTTGTGCCACTCCTTCAGCATTCTTCGGGATTTCCAAACCAGATTAGATTATGATCCACATGTCCACCTGAGTTTTCAGGTGGACCTCCATCCGACTCTTCCAGTAGGAGAAGTCCTCTCCACTGAAGAGTGGTGGTCTGGCTGTGCTAAAGCCCTCTTGTATGGCGATTACGAATTCTGAAATGACAAAAAAAACAACACAAAATCTTGTCCCAAGACTTGGTCTTGGATTAGTAGTGCGGGAATAAGATAAAAAAACGCGATCGAGTGGTGTTGCACCAACCTCGATGAACGAGAAAAATTCGAAAAAAATGAAATTGAAAATTTCGTAAAATCCGAAAAAATTCTCAAATTGGTGGTTATACCAAATTTGAGCCACCCGCTCTGATACCACTTGTTGGATCGACAAAAATGATAGAGGGGGGTTAAAATCTTTTTCGAATTAAGAAAAGAGAAAATGCAGCGGAAATAAAGTAATCACACAGGAACACAAGTATTTTTTACTTGGTTCGGAGTCGCGGTCGGCTCCTACTCCAAAGCCCACGGTCCTTGACCGTTTACTTTGGGCAATACTATAATCGTGCAAAAATAGTTTACAATTTGAGTACAGAAATATTGCAGTAAATGAAACTAATTACACTTTTCGTTACCGACGTCTGATGTGGATCGTATTTCGGAGCAGAGGGACGTCGTCGGCGCTGGAATCTCGAAATCGGAGTTTGCCGGGGTGTAGCGCTTGAACGAAAAGCTTTGGAGCGTATAAAAACTATGTTGTTGAAGCCTTGGGGTCGAGCCCCTTTTATAGTACTCCATCGGGCGTCTGATGGCTTGGGGGCGCCTGACACGTGCCCTTCGATCCGAAAATCATTATCCGCAGGCTCGGTCAGTGCTTATCCTCCCCTCTTGGGCGCCTGAGCTGATGGGGGCGCCCATGAGCTCACGGGTGGCTGATCCTCCTTGGTTCAGTGGCTTCGCAGCTGGTTTTTGGTTTTTGCCTTCACCCTTGGGCACTCGTATCCTTACGGGCGCCTGAGCCCTCTCGGGCGCCTGTCACCATTCGGGCGCCTAGGCCCAGTGAAGAACCTTCACTTGCAGACAATCAGTCCTTCGACCCTGCAACTAAGGTTAGTCTCAAAAACAAGACAAGTAGTAATTACAGTCGTAACTGTCTTGGTTCTGACTTTGGGTCTCCTAAATGGAATCCTAGGTCGAATCGACGCCTACTGTTCCCTCGACGGGGAACACGCCCTCACCTAATCCTGTCAGGAGAGTTTACCTTTTGCCAACCGGCTCCTCCGGTTGGACTTTTGCCCGATCCACCTGACCAGGTCTTCGTGCCCAACATCCGGTCAGGTCTTCGGTGCCGAGCCCCTTGCCAGGACTTCGTGCCCAGTCTTCGACCAGGACTTCTTTGCCCAACTTCCGGTCAGGTCTTCTTGCCCAGTCCATGACCAGGACTTCTTTGCCCAACTTCCGGTCAGGTCTTCTTACCCAGTCCTTGACCAGGACTTCTTTGCCCAACCCTTTGGTAGGACTTCTTGCCTCGTGTACCTAGGGCTTCTCCCTGCACACTTAGTAAACAAATTAGACCATAATAACATCTTAACTCTTGAACCCTTTGCCATTATCAAAACCCAGGTTCGAGTTAGGTGCTGCCTGCACCAACAGAAGGAAGAGAATTCTCTCCTTCTTCATCTTCTTCTCCTTCCTCTCAAGGAGCGTAGTTGGTCCGGTGATCCACAGGGAGCTCCGACGGGCGGCGGCGCAAAGGGAAAAGAAGAAGGCACCGGCGCAAGGAAAACCCTAGGGACTAGGGTTTCCTATTTCAGCCAAGGTGAGAAGAAGAGCTCGGTTGGTGGTCTCGGTGATCTCGGTTCTCGGTAGACCATCGCCCACACGACGTCCAAGAAGGGAGGGACATAAGGTAGAAGACCGCGAGGTAATCGGGAAGGTATATCTATTTTCCATGCTCCTTGATTATCCTTATGTTTATTGTGTGCCTTGTTTGCTAACCTCGTCATTTCATGTTAGTTAATTTATTATTTTGATATTGTATCATGGTGAATAATTTATTAACTGGATCCCGACCACAGACACAAAAGTCGACGATCCACTCGTCGTCTTTTCCATGGTCGAACAGTCAAGTAAATTACAAGGTCAATTTTGGTAATTGGCCGAATTGTAATTTGGATCGTTCGATACGACATGAGATGGTCATTGGGAGACGGGTCTCCATTCGGATTAATTTTTTAATCCGTAGACATGGAGAGGTCTCTCGGAACGAATAAGTATTCGCTTAGGAAACCCGCCAAGCCATACCCAACAATTGGTATCAGAGCTGAGGTTTCTGGCTTTGTGTGTTTAAGGATTGGTTAATTTTTATATTTTTCATACATTATATTTTGCCGGATAATATGTGGATGTGCGTAGGCTAACTTTGTGTCGTAGGCACGAGATTTCAACTTGTCATGGCCAAATATTTGTTGTGTGATGGTTGTACAAATTATTGTAATTAATTAATTCTCGGGGTCGACGAGGCTAGGTATTTAATTTTTGTAATTAAATACGTCACATGTTTAGCCGAGCTATTTATTTTACTTTTGATCTAGTTTTCATGTACACTCCTTCGTGGAGTATAGGATCGATGATGTAAATAATTAGCTAGTCATTTCGACTCAGAAATCCCTCAAGGTAGCTTGCGCAGAAGGAAGGGAGTAGCGGACAAAGTGATGACATGATTGAAGGCGCATTAGAGACCAAGGGCCATAAAAGTTGGAAAATCTAGGATTTTCTGTATTTTTCATATATTAGTTATGTGCTTGGTTGTGTGGTTGTGCTAGTGAAAATTCCTCGAAATAAATTACTAGGTGGGAGAGGGACCCTAAGGGTCCCACGACTTACATTACAATCCGATAGTGATGCGAACAAGTCTACGTATCGGCTCTGAGTGCCTTCCTCCCCATCGGATGGACTTGTTCTGCAGATCACTGGGTCGGAAAAGACTATAGAAAATTATTAAAGAGCGTGTGTACTTCCCCATCGGAAGGCACATAATCGGAAATAATTTTCTTAGTGTCGTATAATGGTGCACACTTAGATGCGAATAATAGTATCCTCCCCATCGGAGTCACTATTATTATTTTGCAGAGCCGAAGTGAACCAACTGTTGATCATACTTGTCAAAAAGTTAGGTTTACAAGATAGAAAGATTGATGGGTAAAACCTCCTCTTACGAATGTAGGGATTCGTATACGTCCACACTATCATGGCATGCGAATTTCTCGGTGTATAGGGGTGTTGGTTGATTTTGAAAATTTATTATTTTGAGGAATCAATTTATTTTTGATTTCTAAAGAAGTGTATGTTGTGATTCTCAGGTTTTTCATAATGGCCTTTAACCCACTAGCAACCATACTTAAGGAAAATAAACTTATTGGCCCCAAATTACATTGACTGGAAAAGAAACCTAGACGTTGTCCTTACTGCTAAAGAGTACAAATATGTGCTCTTCGAGGTATATCCTGAAGATGATGGCCCACCTCAATGAGATTGAGGTTCTTGGAGGGCAAATCGACGGGGAAACCCAGGTCGATATAATACTCCAATCTCTGCCTAGGAGTTTTGAGCAGTTCCGGCTCAACTATAACATGAATAAGCATGAGTATATGTTGGGGGAACTCCAGGTGGCAGAGGGGTTCTTTAGTCAGGGTTCGCAGGCCTTAGTCACTCAGAAGGTTTCTACTTCTGTGCCGAAAGGCAGGAAGAAGAAGAAACAAGGTGAGTCCAAGACAACCACGTGGTCGTATCCGAGAGACCTTTCTATAGCCACGGATTAAAAATTTAATCCGAATAGAGAACCGTCCCTATAATGTCTGATTCGTCGTCGTGTTAGTTACATATTACACATATGTAACTATCACATTATGCTATCAACTAATTGAATGTTTGCATATATCATTGGGTTGTTAACTCATTAACAAGTATGCAACAATATATATAGCACTCAACTGCACCTCTCTTTACATCGACCTTGGCTGTGGCACAACAAATCGATGCTCCAAGTTTAAGGCTGACCCATTAATCAAGAAATAGTTTTAATATGGTTGGAGCTCATTCAACCATTTAGTCAAGCTTGGATGTGTCCAACAACCAAAACTAAGGATTGACCTCTGACTCCAACTATATTAATCATAAACTAATTCCATGGTTTGAACATGTTGAAGTTCAAGCCGGGCATGGATGTGTCCATCAACCCAATCGAGAAACAAAACTCCGGTTCTAACAATATTACTGGAAGGTGTTGGCCTTAATATTTTGTAAGGGGTTTTGGGTCTCATCTTTTTCTTTTAAGCACATTCATGACATATAATTATGTCATTTACTAACGATTTCCTTAATAAAGTATGTATGTGACTTAATTTATAAAGTCTCATTAATTGAATTAGGAACCGGATTTCCTAATTATAATTTCATACTTTATTCAAGGAATTGTTTTGGGAAACAATTTCCTAAATTATCATAATCAATTTCGGAATTAATATGTTTAAGACTTTGATTTCTCTAAATCAAATCTTATTAAATTAAGAGACAGATTCCCTTAATTCAACCACATATTATTTTCATGAAAATCTTATTTAAGGAAATATACTCTATAGGAAATAATTTTCCTAATTAATTTTGGAGACAATAATATGTAAGAGCATCACCTCATAAATCAAATAAGGAAATTATCGTTTGAGAATCACCTCAAAATTTCCAAGATTTGATCACATATTTTATTTATGAAAAATTAATATCAATAACTTAATTTGGACGGCTCCCCGAGGCTCAATCCAAAATAAGAATTTATTGATAATATAATTTGGACGGCTCCCCGAGGCTCAATCTAAATTAAACATTTGACAGTTTAAATTCAATTTAGGAAATTTAATTATAACAACTATCTTTAAATTGGACGGCTCCCCGAGGCTCAATCCAAAATAAAAAATTTTGTAAATAATTTAATTTCCAATTATGAATTTAAATGCCAATTAATATTCCCATTATTTGTCAAGACATTCTTGAAAGAAAGTGCCCAAAATTACAAGCTTTCCATAAATGGAAAGTTTCCAAAAATAAAAGATTTTCAGAATAATTCTAAGTTTCTGGTACAAAGAAAACTTACGTATTTCCAAAATTGGAAAATTTTCAAAATAGGAAATTTCCAAAATTGGAAAGTTTCCAAAAATGGAAAGTTTTCACAATTATCATAAAATTTCAGAAACAGGGATATTTCAAAAAGTTTGCAAAATTTCATGATGATTTCCAAACTTTGAAATTCCTAAATCGAAAATTTACCATAATTGGAATGTTTCCATAATTGAAAATTTTTCCAAAATTGAGATCATGACAAAGTTTTCCACAAAATAATTATATGATTATGTCGAACACTAACCGGCTCTGATACCACTGTTGGGACCGGGTGCATGTTGACATGGATGCGGGATCGTAATTTTAAAATTAATTACGTGCACCGGAAGGTTTAGCATAAATAATTTCTCAAATTATTTAATCACGCATCTAAGCATGCAACTTTATCTTGTATAGACATGATCATATATTTAAAATTTTGCAGAAACGTAAACTAATTTACATATTACCTCGCGTAACTCGAAGGAAGCGACGAGATCCAACCGTAAGCGTCCCTCGGAAGCTCCGCCTCTATTCGCGTCCACGCCGAGTATCTTCGGGATGACTTCGCAAAGCCACGAGTTTCGTGTTCTCGAGAACTACTAGATTCTCCGAGAACGCGACAAGAAAAACTAAGAGAAAAGTAATCACATCGGAAAAACTCACCACCAAGGTTGGCCAGAATCACAATTCCGGCGAGAAGGAGGAAGATGACTTGCGCCCAATCCCAAGGTGATGATGGCTGGAGAGGAAGATCGTCCCAACGGAAGATCTTCGTCGCCTCGGTGCTTCTCCTTGTGCTCACGGCAAGAAGAAGGGAGAAGAGCCTTGTGGCCGGCCAAGAGAAAGAAGGGAGGAGAGGGAGAGAGCCCAGGCAAGAATACTTCGATTGATTTTTGAAGCCTTTGCCTTGGGTCCTTTATATAGTGGCCTCTCAACCGCCAAGTCTCTTTTTTCTTATGGAATAAATTTTCTATGACTTATTCCATCATGCCAAGTTTTATCATATTTTAATTCAAGATAAAAACCGACCAAGTCTCCTTTTTTCTTATGGAATAAATTTTCTTATCATGGTAAATCAATCCATGATTGATTTTATAAAATAAAATAAACCAATCCATGGTTCATTTTAATTTCCATGAAAAATAAACCAAACCTTGGTTTATTATATAAAAATTTATATCATCCATAATTTTATAAAACAAACCACACAATTGGTTTATTTTATAAATTGAACCAAAAACTTGGTTCTCTCCCTTTGTTGTGGCCAGCCAAGCAAAGAGGATGGAGACCCTCTTTGGCCGGCCCATCCAAGCCACGACCCAATGAATTAAACTCATTTAATTCATCTATTAAGTCTTCAAAAGACTTAGCCATTTTACGCTTCCGATGCGTCTCTGATAAATTCATATTCGACTTATCGTTTGGCTCAACCAAACCTAATCTCTCTTGATTGGAAAATCCAATTTTCAACTCGTTTTAAATCCCTCGAATTACTCGTAGTGCGTGTGACTAAATAGGCTTTCGATTTATGTTGGCCATCTATAATTAACCAATTATAGAACGATCATGAGTGGCATCTAGTAGTACATCATGATCCCCAATTAATCGAAAGATCAACGGTTAACCTCAGAAACTATTCTGAAATCTTTCAGCAGCTATAATGAATCTTGCCCCATTCCCTTCACCATCTTATACCCACTTGGTTCAGGACATGGTCTATGTGTGTCAGTCCCCACTAGGCTAACTACGTCACACCTAGCCCAAGTAAAGTTTTCTCGTCCTACGGATTCTAATTACTCTTATGTATTTAAGAGATTCATACTCTGAACATGTCATGCTCTGGCCAGAGGCTTCGAGTAACTATCCGACAATAGGCCTTGGGTATACATCTCCTCGCAAGGAGTGGTGAATCCTTTGTAGGCTGTTCAAACATCTTCGGGCACTTCAGCTTATACCCAATCATCCTGGGTCCACACATCCTTGGAGATACTTGCTTAAGATGTCAAAGTATAAGTCTCCATGACCAAGATGACTTGAACACCGCATGTCAAAGGAACATCACACTTAAGCTGCAGTAAGAACTTCATTGACATATCTATATGTAGACTACCATATGAAGTTTTACAGTCAGTCACTCCAATGAACTAGTTCCCTTAACTAGCATTCATGTTTATCTCCGGACATCCCAATGTCACCAGCCAGTGAGAATCAGCTGATTAGAGAATAACCCATGCTAGTCTCAACAGAATTGATAGTGTCCGTATTTATCAATTCATCAACTACGGACAATTTCAATACTTCACAATTGCACATGTAGAGATAATCACTAGTTGTGAATTCATCACAAATTCTCTCATGCTGTGAATTGTATTGTGGACATTCAGTAAATGAGTTTAAGATCTCAATCAAATACATAAACATGTATACTCAAATAGTGAATATTCATTTATTAAAATAAATGATTACAATCATAAGGCGATTGCCTTAGGATACTTTACTCATATCACTAACAGTTAAGGAAATTGGATTGCGGTAAAAGCTTATATTAGTGCCTGAGAAGGTCTAAGGATTATAAGCTGGTTACCGGGCAGACCAATTCCCTATGGGTTATACGGATACAGTCTTCCAGTCAGAAAGGGGCAAAAATAAGTATTCCTCGGGGTTTTGTGTTTACTTTTAGGAGGTAGAACCATAGTTTGGAGGAGTGTCGCGCAGTGGTTGCGTGATGGACTCCACCATGGAAGCTGAGTATATGACAGCCTCTAAGACAGCCTGGAAAGCTACATGGTTCAGGAACCTCAAGATAGACTTCGATGTGATTCCTGGTTTACTCAAAGATATCACATTTTATTGTGATAAAATGGTGCAGTTGCAAACTCGAACGAATCACGAGCCCATAAGGCGAGTAAACACATAGAGCGCAAGTACCACCCAGGAGAGGAAAAGCAGTTGTTGCCTAGATTACATCAGATGACAACCTGGGAGATCTTTTCACTGAGGCCTTGATAGCGAGAGCTTTAGGCATGTGAAGGATCAGGGAGTCAGATGTATGACATTTTGAGAACAGTAATGTCTTAAAGTATAAGTGGGAGATTGTACATTTTGAGAACAGTAATGTCTTAAAGTATATGAACATCTTCATTTTGAAATGTGAATCACAACTACACTAGGTGCCTGTTTATATTAGTACATGCATGAAGTCCAATTACTTTGCATTGTAGATAACATGGTGTGTGGTGTCACACGGAAGATCATATTATCAGTTCCTTGCTTAGTATAAATAGAGGCTCACAACCGAGATGGAATTGGACAACCCATCGGAATGGTTATAGTATAATTAGGTGTGGTTGGTCTTGACCATAGAATTATACTAGTGCGCTTTGAGTACATTGAGCAGGACTAAAACCAGAGGTTATCCAATTTGTACTGACTCGATAATTGGATAGTGTTGGTGATGGAAGCACCATATCGAACCTGGTTTTGATATTGGCAAAGGGTTTAAAGTTAAGTATTATTGGTGCTCTAACGATGTTACTCAAGTGTGCAGGAAAAGTCCTAGGATCACTGATAGATTCCATCTTATTGATCATTTGAGTGCTTAAATCCATGTTTGATCTATGTTTTTATTGCTAAAATTGTGAAATTGCCCTAGGTTTTAGAACTTATTCATATTTTGGACTTAAATGCAAAATTACACATATTTGAGTTAATTGGCCACTAAATTCTTGATTTATTTTTGTAGGCATGAAAGGTTCCTGGACCTAGAGCATATTGGGTCAAACTCGAGTCGGAAGTGACCCGGATCAGATTATCAAGATCACGATTAAATCTGGGCCGTTCGATTCGAAAGCGGCTAGATCTGAGCCATCCGGGATGATCTGAAGCCATCCGAGCTAGGGCTAGGGTTGATCAAGCACCCTGATCAAGATCTGAAGGTTTCACCACAATCAGAGCTCAATCAGCCGTTGGATCAAGCTTGGAGGGCTCTAGAGCGTCCAATCACAGATAGAGTTGATCTGGACCGTCCGTTGCATATCTGGAGGATCCGAGATACCACGAGGTAGATCCTGACCTCAGATCACCATCATCAAAGTTTGGCTCAAATCAGATGAAAATCAGCCGTTGGATTGAAGCAAACAAATCTGAGCCGTCCACTGGTTATTATTTAAGGAAATTTTCTCCGCATCAAGCCTCATCGCGTCTTCGCCGCAACTCTCGAGTTCTTCGTTTTCTTCATCGTTTTCTTCCATCTTTCATCCAATTGAAGGCGCGGTCACTCAATCCACCATCAGATCAAGGGCTAGGTCAGTGAAGGGAAGCTCAGTGAAGTCTCAGATTGGATTTCTGCTCAAATAGTGAAGCTGCGTGAGGTTTCAGCAGATTCGCTACTTGAATTCATCAAGCTCAGCTGTGCTCCGTTTCCATCACATCTGAGCTGACCAGAGGGGTTCCCTGGAAGGTCTCGGACACTCCCAAATCCAAATCGCAAGTCACCACGGCAAAATTGATAAGTTCGGAAGCTGAATTTCAGTTTGAGCATGGATTTGATCTGTTTCAGTAGCAGAGGCGTTTCATCACTGATTTGTTGAGCTTGCGGGTCCGAAGTTCACTCTTGATTGACGACCAAGGAGTTCTTGAGATGAGGAGGGGTTGAGGAGTAGTTTAGATACTTAATTTTCCATTGTGTAGCTGTCATTTACAGTTTTGAGCAAATTCTGTTTTGTTTCTGCAAAAATTCAGTTTTAGGTTATCTTAGTTTTCGATTCTGCAGTGTTTAGCTTAATTAGAATGCTAATCTTCAATGTCAATAAGTTAGGAACTTGTTTAGATGACAATTAGATTAAAATTCAGTTAGTTGTAGTTACAATTCTTGCGTGCCAAGCTGTGTTGTTTGCGTGCCAAGTAGAATCTGTTTTATTTTCTTCCTTTCGGTTTCTGAACTTGCATCAGATCAGATTTCTTGTTTCTTAGGTGTTAATTCCTGCATTTTAGTCTGATATAGGCTTGTTTGGTTAACTTAGAGCTTAGATTCTAGATTTCGTTCAAGTTTCTCCATGTTTTCAGCTTAGTTAGCACTACAATTCTGAAAATTCTGTTTTCATTACTGCATTTTATTTAATTTCTGCATTCTTCTCTTTGCTTCAGTTGTGACTAAGTGAGTTGTCTCTTCATCTATTCCTGCCAAGTTCTTCAGTGATAGTTTCCATTTCAAATCTCATTCGGCCAGCTGCATTCCCGAATTGTTAGAAGTAGTTTAGTTACAAAAGAATTCAGTTTTGGCACAAAGTTTTCAGTTTTAAACCAATCTGTTTTGGGCATTGAATTCACATCAGATTTCACTTGTTTTTGGTGTAGGATAGCTTTTGAGATCTATTGATATCATGCTTAGAACTCCTGAATTTTTCTTGCATCGGTTAGCTTCCTAAAATAATGGCTAAGTTGATATTTGTTGCTAGTGTAAATTCGAAATCTGTTTTGCATTGACTTGTCCTAATTTGCTTGTTTCCGAAAATTGCCATAACTGCATCTATATTTCAGCTTGGTGCTTGTTTGAAATTGGAATTTAGATTTGGTTCTCCAATCCGGTTAAGAACATTGATTGATTAGGTTTACATTGAGTTGAGTTTTTCTTTAGTGTCAACTTCTTGTTTAGTTATTAGTTAAGTTCCTTTATTTTTCCATTTCAATTTCACTTTTATTTACAACCAAAAACCAAATTATTCGCTTGAAACCCGAAACTCAAAAACGACATAATTGCAAGTTTGAATCAAGCACGACAACTATCCCTGAGAAAAATACGACCTGTGGCCCCTATATTACATTTTCATACTTTGGAGTTGTAAAAGGGTTTCCAGCTTTCATTCATTGATATTTAAATTTGAGACCCACATTCGTGACAGTCCATTTGGGTCCGTCAAATTTTTGGCGCCGTTGCCGGGGACCTGTTAGTTGACTTGTTTGATTTTAGCTTGCGCACTTATTTCATATCATTCTTGATTTGTTTCTGTGCTTATTGTCATATCTTTTGGATTTGATTTTATTTGTTTTATCTTTTTATCTACTTTTACTGCGATTTGTTTGATTTTATGACCAGGTCTCTAGGTGCTGAATTAGAAGATTTCGATCCTGAGATTGAGAGGACCTTCAGAGTCAATCACTAGGCATGAAGTCCTGGTTCTAAGATTTGGGCACTAAGTCCTGGCCACGGGCTGGGCAACTAAGTCCTGACATAAGATTGGGCAATAAGTCTTGGTCGTGGACTGGGCACTAAGACCTGGCCGAGGGTTGGACACTGAAGACCTGGTGAGTAAAGATGGGCACTAAGACCTGGTCGAGGACTGGGCACCGAAGACCTGGTGTGTAAAGCTGGGCACTAAGTCCTGGTCACGGACTGGGCATGAAGACCTGGTGAGTAAAGCTGGGCAAAAGTCCAACCGGAGGAGCTGGTTGGTAAAAAGGTAAATTCTCCCGAGAGGAGTAGGTGAGGATGCGTTCCCCATAGGAGGGAATATTAGGCGTCGGTTCGACCTAGGGTTCCATTTGGGAGACCCGAAGTCAGAACCAAGACAGCTTAGGCTGTAAACAATGTTTAATATATCATGCATATTTGCTTCTTGTGTTTGGAACTAACCCTGGTTGCAAGAAACGAAGGAACTGTGTTTCTACAGCTCAGGCGCCTCATTGGAAGGAGGCGCCTCACTGGGCTAGGCACCTGTGTGGATACAGGCGCCTCAGTGCAAGGCCAAAACCAAGCCATCGAAGCAAACTGCCACGAAAGACTTTGGACCAAGTCAAGCTAGACGCCTGTGTTAACACAGGCGTCCAGTCAGCTCAAGCGCCCCAGTTGAAGGGATAAGCGTTGGCCGAGTCTGCGGATAGGATTTCTCGAAGAAGAGGCCACGTGTAGGCACCCTCTTCAACACAGGTGCCCTGGCGACCAGTATAAATAGGGGTTCACCCCCAAGGCTTCAAAACAACTCGAACATCTCACTCTCAACACTTTCGTTCAAGTGCTACGCTCAGACACGCTCCGCACTCGCGATTCAAGCACCGACAATGACCCGTTGCTCCGAACTTCCAACTACTCCGGTCGTCGGTAAAAGTTTATTTTCGTAAAGTGTTGTAATTTCATTTTAAATTCTATAATTTGTACTCCAACTTGTAATCATTTTTACGAATATAGAATTGCCCATCGTAAACGGTCAAGGACCGTGGGCCATGGAGTAGGAGCCGACTGCGACTCCGAACCAAGTAAAAAGAAAGATTGTTAGCGATTATTTTTGTGTTTTCCGCTGCATAATTTCTCTTAATCATCCAAAAATTTTTAGTCGATATTCACCCCCCCCCTCTATCGATTTACTCCGATCCAACAAGTGGTATCAGAGCGGGTGACTCAAACTTGGTGCAACCACCAGTTGAGTATTTTTTTTGGATTATTCGGTTTTTATTTCAAATAAAATTTTTTGCTTTCTTATTTTTTCACCATAAGTCAGAATCGATATAACGATCAATTTTTAAAAATTTATCATAATTTTTTTTAAAACATTCTTCTCGAAATTCGTGTTATCTTAATTCGAGCAAATTTTTTTTCTCAACATTGAATTCTTATTTTTTTCACCATTAATTAGAATTGATAAAGCCAACATTTTCAAAAATTTGACATAAATTTTTTTTATTATTTTATTATTATTTTACCTCAAAATTCGTACAATACCTTTTGAGCTAGTTTTTTTCTCTCTCCCGCACTACTAATTCAAGACCAAGTCTTGGTACATTTTTATTATTTCTTTTGTGTACGAGGTTTATGTTGGTGCCGGAAGCACCATATCGAACCTGGTTTTGATATTGGCAAAGGGTTCAAAGTTAAGTATTATTGGTGCTCTAACGATGTTACTCAAGTGTGCAGGAAAAGTCTTAGATACACTAGGCACGAAGTCTTGGTTCTAAGAATTGGGCACTAAGTCCTGGCTGCGGGATGGGCAACTAAGACCTGGTGAGTAATGCTGGGTACTAAGTCCTGGCCGAGGGTTGGGCACTGAAGACGTGGTGAGTAAAGCTGGCCACTAAGTCTTAGCCGAGGGCTGGGCACCAAAGACCTGGTGAGTAAAGTTGGGCACTAAGTCTTGCCCGAGGGCTGGGCACCGAAGACCTAGTGAGTAAAGCTGGGCACTAAGTCCTGGTCGTGGACTAGGCACGAAGATGTGATCCGAGGGATTGGGCAAAAGTCCAACCGGAGGAGCCGGTTGACAAAGAGGTAAATTCTCCCGAGAGGAATAGGTGAGGACGCGTTCCCCGTAGGAGGGAACATTAGGCGTCGGTTCGACCTAGGGTTCTATTTGGGAGACCCAAGGCAGAACTAAGACAACATAGGCTGTAAATAATGTCTAACATATCATATATATTTGCTTCTTGTGTTTTGGAACTAACCCTGGTTGCAGGAAATGAAGGGACGGTGTTTCTGCAGCTCGAGCGCCTCATTGGAAGGAGGCGCCTCACTGGGCTAGGCGCCTATATGGATACAGGCGCCCCAGTGTAAGGCCAAACCAAGACCATTGAAGCAAACTGCCACAAAAGCCTTTGGACCAAGTCAAGCTAGGCGCCTGTGATAACACAGGTGCCCCAGTCAGCTTAGGTGCCTCAAAGAAGGGGATAAGCGCTGACCAAGCCTGCGGATTGGAGTTCGCGTAGGAGAGGCCACGTGTAGGCGCCCCCTTCATCACAGGCGCCCAGTCGACCACTATAAAAGGGGGTTCACCCCCAAGGCTTCAACATTGTAAATCTCGCTTTCAACACTTTCGCTCAAGCGCTACGCTCCGGCACGCTCTGCACTCGTGATTCAAGCGCCGACGACGACCCGCTGCTCCAAAATTCCATCCACTCCGATCGTCGGTAAAAGCTGTCATTTCTTAAGTGTTGTAATTCTCTTTTTTGATTCTATATCTGTACTCGAAACTGTAATCATTTCTACGAATATAGAATTGCCCAACGTAAACGGTCAAGGACTGTGGGCCTTGGAGTAGGAGCCGACCGTGACTCCGAACCAAGTAAAATAAACCGTGTTAGCGACTTTGCTTTACTATTTCCGCTGCGTATTTCTCTTTATTGTCTGAAAATTTTCCGATCGATATTCACCCCCCCTCTATCGATTTACTCTGATCAAACAGTTTAAACTAAATGGCCAACCTAGAGTGGAACAGTGCCCGTCCACTGTTATTCTCCGGCGAGAACTTCAATTTTTGGAGAAGTCAAATGGAATTCCATCTGGAGGCCCATATGGACATATGGATGATCATTCAAACGGGGTTCTCCTTCCCTACAGAAGATGGACTATCAATCGCCTGGGACAAATTGGATGAACCAACTCTGAGGAAGATCGAGACTGATGTTAAGGCAACAGTAATCTTACAATGCAGTCTGACTAAAGAAGAATTGAAGTGGGTCTGATCCTTCAACTGCGCAAAGGAGATGTGGGAAAAGCTAATCAACCACGAAGAGAGCTCCGATACTGAGATCTTAGAAGGTACGATGTTCGACTCATCAAAGGATTCAGATGATAAAAAAGATGATCAAGTAAACTATCTTGCACTCTTAGTGCAAGCATAAGAAGCCGAGAGAGATCTTGAACTCGATTTCGAAGCCGAATCCAAACCAGAATCAGAAGATGAGTCCAGATCTGAGATGATAAGAATCAAGGGGGAGATTCCCAACGTGGAATCAAAAGGTAAAATTATAAATTCAAATATTAAAAATCAAATAATTTGTTACACATGCAGGGAGAGAGGGCACTACAAAAGTAAGTGTCCTACTCATAAGATACGAACGACACCACCAATGGCGACAAAGGAACCAGTTCCAAGAGCACGAAAGGACAAAAGTCGCATCCAATGCTTCAAGTGCCAGGAGTTTGGGCATTACAAAGATGAATGCACAGATAGATGAGCCAAAGATCCAGGACAACCTACCAAGATGGGTAACTTTAATTTATATGAAAATCCACTCTTTACAATGAATGTTGATAGTTAATCACTCTTGGTCAAATTTAGATATGGACACATGCCTAAGTAACTTAATTAAATCATGTATATTAATAAATTCAATTTTCAAAATGTTAAGACAAGAAAATGAAATTTTGAAAATTAAAATTAATATACTAGAAAAACTAATTTATAATCTTGCTAACTTAGAAAATCCAGAAATTTTCCCTCATTATTATTTTACTTAATTTTTTAATTACTATTCTTAGGACTCGAAATGGTTAATAAGGATTTGACTAGATTAAAATTTGAACAACATAGTATTAGGTGGAGGTGAGATGATAATACGTTAGGGAAGCCCTTCTAAAAGGGTCAAGTGGGGTAAGGCGTATCATACTTGGTCAGTTTAGTCTAGTGGAACTAGCCGAAGCTACCGATCCAAATCCTAAACTAGTTAGACCAAAATTTTTCAAGAAGTAATTTGAAAATGAACTTTCGGTAAAATGCTTTGTCAAGGAAAGGGTTGTTGATCCAATAAGGCTACGGCCAAAGAAAGGCCTCTGTGCCTCGCTAAGACCTGGAAGTCAATTACCGAAACTCATTTTTATTTACTATTTGATAAATTTAAATCTAACACAAGCTTCAATCAAATCATAGTCTTGATCTAAAATCAAAGGATAAAATTAATGCATCTCACAAAAAGGATAAAATTACCCTGTTTTGTTACTTAGAAATGGGTGAGATGCTTATGACCTAAATGTTACCTGAAAACCATTTAATGTTTGTAAACATTTCTATACAAAGAACTTCTTT
Source organism: Boesenbergia rotunda (assembly GCA_024364735.1). Lineage (NCBI taxonomy): Eukaryota > Viridiplantae > Streptophyta > Magnoliopsida > Zingiberales > Zingiberaceae > Boesenbergia > Boesenbergia rotunda. Next base: position 452,689 of record JAGFNQ010003192.1, on the reverse strand, counting down.
TAGACAATCAATTTATTTTTGAAAAATAAGTGTTGCAAAAGTCACCTTGGGTATTCCTTAGGATGTTTTATTTGGGAAAATATTTGTAGTCCGGGTTGTTGAGGCAATCTGTGGTCCGGAGTGACCAAGTGTTTTGATGTTTGGGCAAAGAGTTTAAGTTAGGTTTACCCTTGTGTTCTTATATGTGTATGTTGAGTGTGTAAGTTGTACAGGTACACATATTGACTTGACTGGACGACCTCAGTGCAGTGAAGGGTGGCATGGAGATAAGCTGGAGGCTTGTGTGCACCCGTGGGACCTTGGAGAGCACGGATGATGAGCTGATGGGCGCGGACTTTGAGGCATGCGTGAAGGATGGCATGGAGGCAAGATGGAGGCTTGCGTGCATCCGAGGGACGGGAGACGAAGATGAAGAGGGCGCGAAGGCAACAGTCGAGGCTGCGGAGGAGGAGTCAGTCGAGTCGTGAGGGTACGAGTGTTGTGTGATTGTACTCAGAAAGTCCTAGGGGTCGAGTGCGGAGTGAATTGTACTCGGGGAGTGTAAACCTAGGACTAGCAAGGGAGCAGTCGACTGCCCTGGGAGTAGTCGACTAGTAGCAGCTGGTGAGCTGGCAGAATTCGAACGTTGGGGTGTTAACGGTTGAATTCTGATTGGGGCAGTCGACTGCCCTGGGAGCAGTCGACTGCCAGTGAGGGTTTTCAGCCCGAGTTCTATTTAAAGAGAACTCGGTTTGGGTTGAGATGCTTGATGAAACAATCTTGGTTAAGGCTTGATAGTAGTCTCTTGAGTCCATATCGTGTCAAGGTGCTGTGGAGAGGTTTCTCCACCCATAAGGAGCGACAAGGACTAGCCGGAGGTTATCCGGGGAGTGATCCACCGATGGATTCTTGGCTTAGTCACCCATCCGGGGTGGATACCAAGTAAATTTCTGTTGATAGCATTATTTATTGTCTTTTGCATATTATTGTTTCCGCTGCGCTAACAACCTTGTAGAGATTCAACCGAAAAAGTGCTATTCACCCCCCTCTAGCACGCCAAGTCGATCCATCAGTTGGTATCAGAGCGAAGGATCGCTCTTGATCGGACTAACCGCCGAGGGAGCACACGCTAGAGGGAAAAGAACATGGAAGACAAATTCGGGGACGACATCTATACTCCGCCGGCCTACGATCATGAAGATTTCGGGTATTGGAAGTCACGGATAGAGACGTGGTTCGCGATGGAGTGGGAATGTAGAATTGCACTTGAAGAGCCCTTCAAAGTTCCAAAGGGCAAGCACGGAAAGAGGCTTCATCCTAGATATTGGGACAAAGAACAACAAGAACAATTTCGGGCCAATGAGAAGGTAATTAGTATTTTGAAAAATGTTTTACCTAATGAAATTTTGAGTTGTGTAGGGGCATACCAAAATGCATGTGAATTGTGGAGCAAATTGAAAGAATATCATGAAAGTCCTACACAAGTTCAAGAGCCCAAGGAGAAAAGTCAAATGAGTCAAGAAGAAGACGAAGAAAAGGAAGTATGTACATCTTCAATTGAGGGAGAGAGTGAGAGGTCATCCACCTCATCTAGAGAAGAGGAGGAGGTCACCACCTCAAGGATTGAGGGGGAGGAGAGACCCTTAATCACGCAAGAGCAAGAAAAGACTTCCACCTCCACCAAAGCTAAATTGAAAGAGCACATCACATGCTTTGGTTGCAACAAAAAGGGGCACTACAAGGGCAAGTGCCCAAATGGTAAGAGGGAGGCACATTCTAAACCCATTTCAATTCCATTTAAATCTAACATGAAGTGTAGGATTGAAGACGCCCACGAGAAAAGAAAGAAAATCCGATGCTTCACGTGTGGTGAGTTGGGGCACTACCACACCAAGTGTCCAAAGAAGAAGGAGCTCAAGAAAATGGGACACTTGAGGAGATGGGAGAAAGAAGAAAGAAGGAAGCAAAGATCACAACAAGGAGGGACTACAAGGGTAAGGGAGGTAATTCCTAACCCTAGATTAAAATGCAATTCAATGTCAAGTTCCTCCTTGCATATTAAAAATAATGTTAAGTATCCATTCATGCATGCTAGAACTCATGAAAAATGCTTCATGGTGCATAACTTTGGATTTAAGTATAATAATAGGAATATGGTGAACAAGGTAGATCATAACCCTAGGAAAAACATGCATAATGATATACTTTATGAATGGGCTTGTACCGGACCGAATTATGGGTCCAAGGGATGGGCACCTTAAGAACGCCCCGGTTTTGGACTACCGACTATGCTGTCCACGGTTCTGGCACTACCGAAGCTGTGCAACAGGGATGGGCACCTTAAGAACGCCCCGGTTCTGGGACTACCGACTATGCTGTCATTATCCTAGTAGGTCGGGGCTCGCTACCTCGTATTTACTTAGGGATGCGCACTTATGATGTATGTATGTGGTACAAGCTGGGGACCCCAATGATGTTATGATTATGTTTAAGTATTTAAAAGTATGATTTTAAAAGTTAAGCATCCTTATATATATGCATTTGACTCATGCATTCATTCATGTTATGCATTATGCCAGGATAGTAATGTTTTATGTTTAGGGTTCATGTTAAGAAATATGCATGATAGTAAACGTCTTATGTTTATGTTTATGTTAAGAAGATGTCATATGCTATGTTAGAAATCATGCCATGTTAAGTATATTTATGTTTATGGTTATGCCATGTATCATACCATGTTAAGTATATTTATGTTTATGTTTATGCCATGTTAAGTATATTTATGTTTATGTTTATGCCATGTATCATACCATGTTAAGTATATTTATGTTTATGTTTATGTCATGTATCATGCCATGTTAAGTATATTTATGTTTATGTTTATGCCATGTATCATGCCATGTTAAGTATATTTAGGTTTATGTTTATGCCATGTATCATGCCATGTTAAGTAAGTTATGTTTATATGTATGCCATGTATCATGCCATGCTAAGGATGGTTTATGTCTTATGCTTATGATTCATGCTAAGCACCAAGTTATGTTAATATTTTGTGTGCTTATGATTAAGTGACGAATGGTTTTAGTGAGTAGGAAAGAGTCTTACTAAGCCTATGTGCTTATAGTCTTATTTCCTTATACCGCAGATCAAGCAAGAGGACAATAGGGGAAGCAGCAGGAGGGACAAGAGTATGTGTGTGGTAGTGACTTGGCCAAGAAAAAAAATTATATTTACAAGTCTTATGCTAAAACTTTACGTTTGCTACTTATGTGCCTAATGGATGGCTTATGTGACTTCATGACATGATGATAAGTATGATGATAATAATGCTAAGTTCCTATGTCACTATGTTAGGAATGATAGCTAGGTGCATGTATGTGTAAGTTTAACTTATTCCGCTGCATTACGATATTCACATGCCCCTACGTATGTTAGCGTAACGCCGCTTTATGAAAGAAAAAAAAACGGGCGTTACACGTGACCTGATCAGGTATGCTCTTAACGCTTTCCCGAGAAATACTATGTGGGCATCTATGATAGATGCATACAAAGTTTCAAGGGATTTGTCTAAAATTAAGTTAGATGAGTTATTTTTCGAGCTTGAATTACATGAGCAGACTAACTGCACCCTGACCGAGAAAGGCATTGCTTTTATTGCAGGTAAAACTGGAAAGATAACAAAGAAGAAGCCTCAACCTGCACCCGAGTCTAATTCAGACTCTGACTCAAAAGACAGTGAAGGAGATCGACCTAATCTGGTCCGGCTTGCCCGAAACTACTACAAGGAATTGAAGAATCAGTCCAACAGAAGAAAAGCCAGTCGAAAGAAGAAAGAACCAGCTGATCCTTCAAATGAAAAGACAAACCAAACGTGACCTGTTACGAATGCAAAATGAAGGGTCACTACAAGATGGAATGCCCAAATCTGAAGGAGACAAAAAAAAAATAAGAAGGAAGAAGGCCCTTCAAGCAACGTGGGACGAGTCTTCCTCTGAAGAAGAAGAAGAGGCCCTACAGTCGAACCTGCTCGCCCTGACTGCTTCGGAAGAAATCGAGACCAAATCAGAATTGGACCCGGACGACGGAAAGCTTACATTTTCAGAGGACGGTGAAATCACTGTAAGTGGATTTACAAGAATTCAATTAACTGAATTAATTGCTTACCTTTCTCGCGACTTGGCGAAAGCCAAAATCCGAGTCGAATCCCTACGACAGGAAGTAAAACTCCTGAAAGAGGGAGCTGACTCTAGATCCTTAACTGAGAAGGTTCAAGAAGGAACCTCTACTCATGTCGAAACTTGAGGAAGAGAACTCCTCCTTGAAAACTCAAGTCAAGGACCTTAAAGCAGCATTATAAAGATTCACTTCTGGTTCCAAGGGTCTTGACATGATCCTTGGAAAACAGAAGTCAATTCTAAATCGATCTGAGTTAGGCTATCGAACCAAGGCAAGACAAAGGTCATATTATGCTGTACTGAATCAGTCTAGACCTAAAATTCAGGCATGGGTACCCAAACTGTGCTTGAACAAACAAATTGGATCAAATCAGTATTGGATCCCCAAGGACAAGATTCACATCTTGCCGAACCATTATCGTGGCTTTAGTCCAGGGGGAGCCAAATTAAAAACAATTTTCATAGTTAAATGAATTTCTTTTCTTGTTTTAAATTGCAAGATTGCTTGTCTCTTTATTTTCTGCAATTTACCATGCTTATGTTGGGACCGGGTGCATGTTGACAAGGATACGAGTTCGTAAAATTTAAAATTTTTACGTGCAGCGGAAGAATTTGCATAAAATAATTTCCTAAATTATTTTAACTTCGTATCTAGCAAGCAACCTTATAGTGTGTTGACATAATCATAAAATAAAACTTTGCGAAAAGGTAAACTAATTTTCATTATACCTCTCGTAACTCGAAGTAAGGGATGAGATCCAACCGTAGCGTCCCTTGGAAGCTCCGCCTCTATTCGCGTCCACGCCGAGTTCTCTTCGGGATGACTTCGCAAAGTCACGAGTTTTGTGCCAACGAGAACTACTAGATTCTCTATAGGCACAACAAGAAAGATCAAGAGAGGAAAGGGAAACTAACCACCAAGAAAACGGAATCGAATTCCGGGAAGAGAGGAGTCGCTATCCGCTTCTTCTTCTTCTTGTTTCGTTTCTCCTTCTTCTTGAAGCTCACGGCAACCTTGCTTGGTGTTGATAGGGTGCGCCGGCCCTAGCAAGGAAGGTGGGAGCCGACCCTAATTCTCCAAGAAGGGCGCCGGCCCTAAGGGAAAGGAGAGGGAGAAGAGAATAAGAGAGAGGGAGATAGGAAGTTACTAATCACAATTAGTAAACCGTAATAAGAGCTTGCCTTTGGTTCCTTTATATAGTAGCAACTTCTTTGCTAAGTCTCCCTCTTAACGGAATTAGTTATAAGAAATTTATCTTATAAATTTTCTTATTAATTATTCCGTTTAAGCCGAGTCTTATTATAACTAATTTATAATAAAACAAATTCTTCTTCTCTTTAAATTATGGAATAAATTTTATAAGAAATTTATAAACTTTCTTATTATGGAAAAATCAATTCATAATTGATTTTATAAAATTAAAATAAACCAATTCATGGATTATTTTAACTTCCATAAAAAGAATAAATTTCTACAAATTTATTTATATAAATTTCTTTATACAAATTTATTTATCCATAATTTATAAAATAAATCACACTAGATTTATTTTATTAATTAAACCAATTAAATTGGTTTTTCTCCCTTTAATGGTCGGCCAATACCAAGAGGGTGGACACCCTCTTTGGTCGGCCAAAACAACCCGAACCGGTCACGAATTAAACCCATTTAATTCGCCCAAAAAGCCTTCAAAATACTCAGCCATTTATAGCTTCCATTGCGCCTCTCATTAACTCAGATTCGACTTATTTCTCTTGATCGGAAAATCCAATTTTCAACTCGTTTTAAATCCCTCGGATTACTCGTAGTGCGTGTGACTAAATAGGCTTTCGATTTATGTTGGCCGTCTATAATCAACCAATTATAGAACGATCATGAGTGGCACCTAGTAGTACATCATGATCCCCAATTAATCGAAAGATCAACGGTTTGACCTCAGAAGAAATTATTCTGAAACCCTTCAGCAGCTCTAATGAATCGTGCCCCATTCCCTTCACCACCTTATACCCACTTGGTTCAGGACACGGTCTATGGTGTCAGTCCCCACTAGGCTGACTACGTCACACCTAGCCCAAGTAGTGTCTTTCTCGTCCTTTGGATTTCTAATTACTCTCATGTATTTAAGAGACTCGCACTCTAAACATGATATACTCTGGCCAGAGGTTTTGAGTAACAATCCGACGATAGGCCTGGGTATACAACTCCTCGCAAGGAGTGGTGAATCCTTTGTAGGCTGTTCAAACATCTTCGGGCACCTCGGCTTATACCCAATCATCCTGGGTCCACACCTCCTTGGAGATGCTTGCTTAAGATGTTAAAGTATAAGTCTCCATGACCAAGATGACTTGAACACCGCAAGTCAAAGGAACATCGCACTTAAGCCGCAGTAAGAACTTCATTGACATATCTACATGTAGATTCCCATATGAAGTCTTACAGCTAGTCACTCCAATGAACTAGTTCCCTTAACTAGCATCCATGTTTATCTCCGGACATCCCAATGTCACCAGCCAGTGAGAATCAGCTGATTAGAGAATAACCCATGCTAGTCTCAACAGAATTGATAGTGTCCGTTTTTATCAATTCATCGACTAGGGATAATTTCAATACTTCACAATTGCACATTAGAGATAATCACTAGTTGTGATCCCATCACAAATTCTCTTATGCTGTGAGTTGTATTGCGGACATTCAGTAGATGAGTTTAAGATCCCAATCAAATACACAAAACATGTATACTCAAATAGTGAATTATCATTTATTAATATAAATGTTTACATCATAAGGCGATTGCCTTAGGACACTTCTCTCATATCACTAACAAACTCCCACTTGGCCTAATGCCAATCGCTACGGTATCCAATACCACAGGCTCTAACATGACCCTCAAACTTGCTTTGAGGCAAGGCCTTAGTTAAAGGATCCGCTAAATTCCTTTCAGTGGGAATTTTCTCAATTTGTATGTCATTCCTACTTATAATCTCTCTGATCAGATGATAGCGGCGAAGCACGTGTTTGGATCGCTGATGAGACCTTGGTTCCTTTGCTTGTGCAATAGCTCCATTGTTGTCGCAGTAAACCGGCACTGCTTCATCAATGGTTGGAACCTCATCAAGTTTCGAGACAAACTTCTTGATCCAAACTGCTTCCGTGGTATAATCCGCTACGGTGTCTTGTTTGGAACTTTCCAACTTATTGCGCCTCCATTCAAGTAAATACGTATCCAGACTGCGATTTGGAGTCATCCTTATCTGTCTGGAAACTGGCATCTGTATACCCACGTATTACCATATCTCCTTCTCCATATATTAGGAACACATCCTTAGTTCTTCTTAAGTACTTAAGGATTGTCTTGACAGCCGCCCAATGATCCATTCCTGGATCGACTGGTATCTGCTTGTGACGCTCAAGCATACGATACATCGGGCCTAGTACATAACATAGCATACATGATAGATCCTATCGCGGATGCATAGGGAATCTTATTCATGCAAATCCTCTCGTCTTCTGTGCGCGGACACATAGACTTTGAAAGGTTGATCCCATGCCTGATGGGAAGGTAACCTTTCTTGGATTCCGACATGCTAAACCTTTTAGCACTCGGTCTATATATGTAGACTGCGAAAGACCAAGCAACCGTTTTGATCTATCTCTATAGATTCTAATCCCAAGGATATAGGTTGCTTCTCCCAGGTCTTTCATGGAGAAAGTTTTGGACAACCAAATTTTAACTGTCTGTAAGACTGATATATCGTTTCCTATAAGTAAAATGTCATCGACATATAATACTAGGAATACGACTGCACTCCCACTAACCTTCTTGTACACACAAGGTTCGTCAGGATTTTGTGAGAAATCAAACTCTTTGATTGTCTCATCAAAACGGATGTTCCAGCTCCTAGATGCTTGCTTCAGTCCATATATGGATCGTCGAAGCTTGCAAACTTTGGTTTTATCAACCGATGTGAAACCTTCAGGTTGTATCATGTATACATCCTCAAGCAGGTTTCCGTTAAGGAAAGCTGTTTTCACATCCATTTGCCATATCTCATAATCATAATGAGCTGCTATGGCTAGGAGCATCCGAATGGATTTAAGCATAATTTCCTTCCATGTCGGTTTTCTTCTTGAAAACCCACTTGCACCCTATGGGCTTAATCCCTTCAGGTGGGTTAACCAAGTCCCATACTTGATTTTCGTACATGGAATCCATTTCCGACTTCATGGCCTCAAGCCATTTGTCCCTTTCTGAACTTTTCAGAACATCTTTATAACTGATAGGTTCATCATCGCTTATGAGTAACACGTCGTTCGATTCACTTACGAGAAATCCGTATCTCTCTGGAATATTGCGTGCCCTATCAGATCTACGAAGAGGTGGTGTAGTTTTAGGTTCAACTGATAGCTCATCATTATGAGGTATTGGTTGTGGGTTTAGACTAGGTGTCTCTGTGATGTCTATTGGAGTTTCTTGAACTTCATCAAGTTCAATGCCACTCCCACTGTTTTCTTGTAAAAGAAACTCTTTCTCCAGAAATACAGCATGCCTTGAAACAAACACCTTTTGTTCCAAAGGATGATAGAATTGGTAACCCTTCGTTTCCTTAGGGTATCCAATAAATAGACATTTATCAGACTTAGCATCCAATTTGTCTGATACCGTCCGCTTCACATAAGCGGGACAACCCCATATCTTAAGGTGAGTTAAGTGAGGTTTCTTACTATTCCATATCTCATATGGAGTAGTAGAGACTACCTTGGTCGGGACTCTGTTTAGCAAGTAAACAGCTGTCTTTAGTGCATAGCCCCAAAAGGATTTTGGAAGAGTTGCATGATTCATCATAGACCTAACCATGTCCATCAAGGTTCGGTTGCGCCTCTCAGATACACCATTATGCTGTGGTGTATATGGCGGAGTCCATTGGGACAATATCCCATTGTCCCTAAGATAATCTTGAAACTCTTGACTTAAGTATTCACCACCCCGATCGGATCGAAGTATTTTAATACTTTTGCCAAGTTGTTTCTCTACTTCATTTCTGAACTCTTTGAATTTCTCAAAGGCTTCAGATTTGTGTTTCATCAAGAACACATACCCGAATCGTGAGTGATCATCGATGAAGGTGATGAAGTAGCTATAGCCTCCTTGTGCGAGAGTTGACATTGGTCCACATACATCAGTATGTATTAGACCAAGCAATTCTCCCACTGGATTACCTTTTCCGGAGAAGGGTAATTTGGTCATCTTGCCTTTTAAGCATGATTCGCATGTATCAAATGAACCGGGTTCAAATGATTCCAGAATTCCACATCGGTGTAATTCGGTCATGCGTTTCTTGCTTACATGGCCAAGACGGCAATGCCAAGTGTAGGAGTCTATTCGATTATCTATTCGAGCACGTTTGTTGCTAACTTCGATATTGAAAACGTCACTGGATAAATCTAACGTGTAGATGCCATTGCACAAAGTTCCATTACCATAAAGAACGCCATTTAAAGTTATGTAACAACAATTGTTACTAAAAGTTAAATGATAACCCTTTTCATTCAAACATGAAATAGATACAATGTTCTTTATTAACGAAGGAACGAAATAACAATTATCCAATTCTAAGACACGTCCAGTGGGGAGCTTCAGCAAATAAGTTCCGATGGCAACAGCAGCAATCTTTGCTCCATTTCCAACTCGCAAATCTGCTTCTCCTTTGACGAGTCTTCTTCTATTCCTTAGCCCCTTTATGTCATTACATATATGTGAGCCACACCCAGTATCAAGTACCCAGGTATTTGAGGAAATAGAGTGACATTCAATAACGAAGATACCTGAAGAGGATGGGGCATCGGATGCCTTATTCTTCAAGGACTCAAGATAAACCTTGCAGTTTCTTCGCCAGTGACCCTCCTTGCCACAATGATGGCAAGTTCCTTTTGGTTTCTTTTCAGTCTTTTTGGCCTTTTTCTTCTTTCCTTTATACTGTTCTTTGGCCTTCCTCTTAGAACCTTTCTTCGAGGAACCAACTAACAGTACCGTCTTTTGATCCTGCTTCACAGAAGGCTCTACAGTCTTCAGCAGGTTGAGCAACTCAGGTATTGCAAAACCGAGTGTGCTCAGTCGCTCAATGTACCCCAACATCTTTAACACAAACTGCGAGGCAGAAGTGCCTTCCTGCATCTTAGTGGTGAAGAGGAGTCTGGAGACTTCGAACCTTTCGGATCTCGCCTGCTCTTCAAACAACTCATGAAGATGGAAGATGATGGTATAAGCATCCATATGCTCATGCTGCTTTTGCAGCTCAGGTACCATAGAGGCTAGCATAATGCAACTCGCAAGTTCAGAAAGTTTCTGATAGGTCAACAATTGGTCTGGAGTTGCATTTTCTGGAGGACGGTCAGGAAGTTGATTTTCAAGGACATAAGCAAGCTTCTCCGCCTTGAGGACTATCCTTAAGTTTCGAAGCGGTCCATGAAGTTCGGCCCAGTTAGTTTATTGGTGTCCAAAATGGAACGCAAGTTTAGAGAAGACATGATCGAGTGATTATCCTAGAAATACAAATTGAGCTTATGTGAGAAGATTGATTAAAGAATGTATCAATATACATTAATAAAAATCCTATTTATTTTTCAAATTGAATAACCCTTTTTATCAATTCGGGAGATCGTAGGAGCATCTCCAAATAGGTTGATATCCAACCATAGATAAGATCAACCATGGCTGTGGCCATCAAGTTTTTCTTAGCTATGAAGGTAGGTAATTATACCGATTACACATCACATATATGTAACTATCACATTATGCTATCAACTAATTGAATGTTTGCATAAATCATTGGGTTGTTAACTCATTAACAAGTATGCAACAAAGTGCATAGCACCCAACTGCACCTCTCTTTGCATCGACCTTGGCTGTGGCACAACAAATCGATGCTCCAAGCTTAAGGCTGACCCATTAATCAAGAAATAGTTTTAATATGGTTGGAGTTCATTCAACCGTTTAGTCAGGCTTGGATGTGTCCAACAACCAAAACTAAGGATTGACCTCTGACTCCAACTATATTATTCATAAACTAATTCCATGGTTTGAACATGTTGAGGTTCAAGTCGGGCATGGATGTGTCCATCAACCCAAGCGAGAAACAAAACTCCGATTCTAACCATATTAATGGAAGGTGTTAGCCTTAATATTTTGTAAGGGGTTTTGGGTCTCATCTTTTCTAAGCACATTCATGACATATGTCATGACTAACGATTTCCTTAATAAAGTATGTATGTGACTTAAGTTATCAAGTCTCATTAATTGAATTAGGAACCGGATTTCCTTAATTCTAATTTCACACTTTATTAAAGGAATTGCTTTGGGAAACAATTTCCTAAATTGTCATAATTAATTTCGGAAATAATATGTTCAAGACTTTGATTTCTCTAAATCAAATCTTATTAAATTAAGAGACAAATCCCTTAATTCAACTACATATTATTTTCATGAAAATCTCATTTAAGAAAACTCTATAGGAAACCATTTTCCTAATTAATTTTGGAGACAACAATATGTAAGAGCATCACCTCTTAAAACATATTTTATTCATGGATTTAATTAATTACAACAAATCATTTTCTAAGGGTGGCTCCCCGAGGCTCAGATACCCAAAGAAAAATAATTTGTCGTAAATCCAATTGGACGGCTCCCCGAGGCTCAATCCAAATCAAACATGACAATTTCAATTAAAATTGGGAAATTAAATTACAACAACTAACTTTAAATTGGACGGCTCCCTGAGGCTCAATCCAAAATAAAGAATTTTGTTGTCAATTTAAAAACCAATTCAAATTTAATTGTCAATTAACTGTCCATGAATTTGTCTAGACTTTCTTAAAAGAAAGTGCCCAAAATTGCGAGATTTCATAAATTGGTTTTCAGAATAATTGTAAGTTTCTGGTACAAAGAAAACTTACATATTTCCAAAATTGGAAAATTTCTAAAATAGAAAATTTCCAAAATTGGAAAGTTTCAAAGATGGGAAGTTTTCACAATTATTATAAAATTTCAGAAACTAGAAAATTTCAAACGTTTGCGAAATTTCATGAGGATTTCCAAACTTTGAAATTCCTAATCTAAAATTTATTATAATTTGAAAGTTTCCATAATTGAAAATTTTTTCCGAAATTGAGATCATGACAAAGTTTTCCAAAAACAATTATATGATAATGTCGAACACTAACCGGCTCTGATACCACTGTTGNACCTCGTATTTACTTAGGGTTGCACGCTTATGATGTATGTATGTGGTACAAGCCAGGGCCCAATGATATGATGAATATGTTTAACCATTAAAAGTATGTTTTAAAAGGTTAAGCATCCTTATATATATGCACTTGTCTCATGCATTCATCCATGTTATGCATTATAATTATGATAAGAATATTATGCAAAGTAAGTTTATGCAAAGCAAGTTAATGCAAGATATGTTTATGCAAATGATTTTGTTTATGCTCATGTTACTATATGATGCCATGATTTGATTGTGTTTATGCTAATTTAGAATGCCATGATTTATCTATGTTCATGTTAGTTTAGGATGCCATGATTTATTTATGTTCATGCTAGTTTAAAATGCCATGATTTTATTTATGTACATGATAGTTTAGAGTGCCATGATTTAATTATGTTTATGCCAAGTTAGAATGCCATGATTTGATTTATGTTCATGCTAGGTTAGGATGCCATGATTTAATTATGTTTATGCTAAGATAGTATGCCATGATTGGATTTATGTTCATGCTAGTTTAGAATGCCATGATTTAATTATGTTAATGCTAAGTTAGAATGCCATGATTTTTTTTATGATGTCCATACCAATTTATGATGCCATGTTCTAACTATGTTATACTGAGATAGGACGCCATGATTTTATTTATGTTCGTGCTAAGAATGTTTATGAAGTTATGTTTGTTATGTTTATGTCTACGCCAAGTATTGTGCCATGCCATGAAGGTTTATGGTTATGTTTATGCTATGCTATGAAGATGATTATGTTATGTTTACGCCATGAGGAATGTATGCTAAGTGATGAAAAGGCTTATGTTCTAAGTAAAGCACTAAGTATGTAATGGCTTATGTGCTCATGAATGAATGATGAATGGTTTTAGTGAGTAGGAAAGAGTCTTACTAAGTCTGTGTGCTTATAGCCTTATTTCCTTATACCGCAGATCACGCAAGGGGACAGTAAGGAAGCAGCAGGAGGGCAAGAACGCAAGTGTGTCGTAGTGACTTAGCCCAGGAAACTATATGTTTACTTATATGTTTGGAATAATGACTTATGGAACCTTATGATATGATGTTATTTGAGACATGATATGATGCTTAAGTTCAAAGTTAATATGCTAAGGTTCCCATGTCAATAAGTTAAGAATGGTAATAGGGCATGTATAAGTTAAGTTATTCCGCTGCCTTATGATGTCTACATGCCCTAAGCATGTTAACGTAACGCCGCTTAGGAAAAAAAAAAGCGGGCGTTACAGGTTGGTATCAGAGCTATAACCATCTCAGTACACACACATCAAGCCCTCTTCCTGCCGCTTCCAAGTAAGTACCTCTTTACATATCTTATAGTAGGAAGATGTTTTATGATTTTAAGGTATGCCAGTATGAATGATATTTAAGATGAAAAGTACGTTACGATATGTAACGATGAATGATACTTTATCTTATTTTAGGAATTAAATATTTATAATAATATAGGCGTAGAAAAGAAACTATAATTTATGATATTATGTATAATCTATAATATAGTCACATGTAGAAAAAAATTATCTGTTAGCCTACCCACAGGAGATTATAACACTCTCACCTATGCTAGCATATAGCATTAGTTACATGATATTAATACTGATATAATTAATGATATAGGTCATATGCTATAACTTAGGTAGGGACGCATAGGATAGGGTTCTAATTATGTTAACACATATTATAGGTTATGGGTCACTGATATCTTAGATATAATATATAAGACCACCTTAAGTTATTTTATGGTAATGTAATAAGTAGGATCTCACCCATTCTATAATAATCATACAACTAATATAATTCATAACTCGGGCTGAGAACTAATGTTTCAGAAGCATACCATTATTAGGTTTACCCATAATTAAAATAAGTATATAATTATGATATATGCATATAATTACATCATAGAGCTATTAAGGACACTAGCACCGATGCTGTTTGAGGACATATTGGAAAATCAAAATGGTGATCCAAGTCTTCAGAGAATCAAGTAGGAGATCCTAGAAGGAAAGAGCGATGGTTTTCATATCGCTAACGGGGGAGTACTCTACCTTTGGGATCGTCTATGTATCCCTAATGATCCGGAGCTGCGGAGAGAAATATTAATAAAAGCTCACGGAACCCCTTATTCGATGCATCCGGGATCCACCAAAATGTATCAGGACTTGAAGGAGAAATTTTGGTGGTCCGGTATGAAGAGAGATGTGGCTCGGCATGTTAGTACTTGCCCGACTTGCCAATGAGTGAAAGCAGAACACCAGCGACCCGGAGGAGTTCTGCAGCCACTTCCAATTTCGGAATGGAAATGGGAAGATATCTCTATGGATTTCGTTTCAGGACTCACTAGGACTGCAAATGGATATGATACGGTATGGGTAATTATGGACGGGTTGACAAAGTCTGCCCACTTCCTAGCAGTCAAGATGACTTATTCGATTGAGCAACTAGCTCAATTATATGCTAGGGAGATAATTAGACTTCATGGACTTTCCAAGACCATCATCTCAGATAGGGATGGTCGCTTTACTTCGCATTTCTGAAAGTGGCTCCTATGAAGGGGGTGACAAGATTTGGGAGGAAAGGAAAATTAAGTCTGCGCTATGTGGGGCCGTACCTGATTCTGAAAAGAGTTGGTAAGGTGGCATACGAGTTAGAGCTGCCTCTAGAGATGTCAGCTATCCATAACGTATTCCATGTGTCCCTACTTAAAAAGTGTATCCCAAATATGGACCAAGTGATCGAGCCGCAGACAGTGCAAGAGGACCTAAGTTATGAGAGCAGACCCATCCAGATTTTGGATAGGGAGGTCAAGAAGCTGAGCAGTAAGGAGGTACCCTTAGTCAAGGTCTTATGGCAAAGTCAGCAGTTCGAAGAAGCTACCTGGGAACGCGAGGACGAGATGAAACGCAAGTACCCGGAATTATTCTAAGTTCGAGGACGAACTTTCACGAGGTATGGGGGATTGTAACAGGCCGGAAAATTCTCTTAATATTTTCATAAAATATTGAGCATGTCTAGATAATTTTCCGAGGGGCCCAGAAATAATTGTGTAAAATTGGGCCTAGAAATCCATGTTTTCTCATTTAAATTGAGAAAAACTAGGTACTAATGAGCTTTAAATGAGCTCCAAAAATGGGTATTAATTAGGTAAAATTAATATAAATTAGGTAAAATTAATATAAATATAAAAGAATTTTATTTAGGAATATTGGCATAATTATGGGTGATTTTAGGGGGATTTTTAGAATTTAGGAATTAAAAATAATAAAATAAATGAAATGAAAATAAAATAAAAATAATAGTGCATGAGCCAAGGATTGAACCTTGGACCTCTTGTACAACCATGTAAGCCTTAACCAACTCACCTAGCAAGGGATTTCTATGAGGAAATGAAGTGGATATAAGTTGAGATTAAGAAGAAGATGAAGAGTCATGGAGAGACTCTTCATTCACCACCTTAATGGGTGATAAAGAGGGGGGTTTTGGGAGTTATTCTCTTCTCTCCATCAATTGCATTCTCTTCCTCCTTCTTTCTCATCCTAGACGAAATCTACAAGGGAGATTTTCCCTTGGGAAAACTCCACAAGAAGGTCCTACCACCAAGATCTAAAGGTTTCCTAAGGTTCCAAGGCTAGGGGTGATCAAGAGACAACAAGTCTTCCTTCTTCTTCCCATCTAAGGTCTAAAAATCAAGAAAACCCAAGGTAAGACTCCCTCACCTGTGGTATAATAGTTCCCTATGATTTCCATGATTTTTAGCATGATATATTGGTTAGTTTTCGAATTTGATGTTGAAAGGAAAGAAAACCAAGACCCTCATGCTTAAGGGTTTCGGCCACCATGTTTTACAGGTCTATAATTATGCTAAAAATCATGATAATGTTATTTAATGTTCCCTTATGATGTGTAGAGTTTAAGTACAATTTTTGGGAATTTTTGGAGCACCCTAGAACACCGTAGAGTTTCGGCCAACATGAAAGAAACCAAAACTAAGAACCATAAGTTTAAGGGTTTCGGCCACCATGATTTACAGGTCTATAATTATGCTAAAAATCATGATAATGATATTTAATGTTCCCTTATGATGTGTAGAGGTTAAGTATAATTTTTGGGAATTTTTGGAGTACCCTAGGACACCCTAGGGTTTCGGCCAACATGAAAGAAACAAAACTAAGAACCTTAAGTTTAAGGGTTTCGGCCACCATGATTTACAGGTCTATAATTATGCCAAAAATCATGATAATGTTATTTAATGTTCTCTTATGATGTGTATATGTTAAGTATAATTTTTGGGAATTTTTGAAGTACCCTAGGAAACCCTAGGGTTTCGGCCAACATGAAAGAAACAAAACTAAGAACCCTAAGTTTAAGGGTTCCGGCCACCATGATTTAAAGGTCTATAATTAAGCCAAACATCTTGATAATGTTAATTTATGTTCCCTTATGATGTGTGGAGGTTATGTATAATTTCTGGGAATTTTTGGATTACCCTAGAGACCCATATGTTTCGGCCAACCTCAAGGACCCAAGGGTTAGGGTTGAGCCTTTAACTTCAAGTATATGTTTATGTGCTGCCATGATATAAGGGTGATGTAGGGAACCATGTTAAGTTATATGCCCATGCTATGCTAAGAACCATGCTAAGTGATTATGTATGTTCATGATATGAATGATGTCATGATAAGTATGATAAGTTTATGTTCAGGATATGAATGATGCCATGATAAGAATGATAGGGTTATGATCACGATAAAAATGATGCTATGATATGTTAGGTTTATGATATGAATGATATGCCATGTTTTATGAATAATATGCATGTATGTCATGTCTTATGAATGAAGTTAAAGTACATGCCTTTAAGGCACAGCTATGATGTTAAGTATGATAAATGACAAGTATGATGAATGAATGATGATGATCGACAAGTATGATGAATGAAAGATGATGCTTATGTCTTTAAGGCATAAATATGCTAAACGGCACGGTCGATGGTTGACGGTACGATGATCGAGAGGACCGGTAAATGGGCTGGTAGACGGGCCGAGCCGTAACAAGTTATGCTATGTTAAGTGTTCTATGAATGAATGATGAATGATGAAGCATGAAAAGTATTTTACTTTATGTATGGGCTTGTACCGGACCGAAGTATGGGTCCAAGGGATGGACACCTTAAGAATGCCCCAGTTTTGGACTACCGAAGCTGTCCACGGTTCTGGCCCTACCGGAGCTGGGTAACAGGGATGGGCACCTTAAGAACGCCTCGGTTCGGGGACTACCGACTATGTTGTCCTTACCCTAGTAGGTCGAGGCTAGCTACCTCGTATTTACTTAGGGATGCGCGCTTATGATGTATGTATGTGGTACAAGCCAGGGCCCAATGATATGATGAATATGTTTAAGCATTAAAAGTATGTTTTAAAAGGTTAAGCATCCTTATATATATGCACTTGTCTCATGCATTCATCCATGTTATGCATTATAATTATGATAAGAATATTATGCAAAGTAAGTTTATGCAAAGCAAGATTATGCAAGATATGTTTATGCAAATGATTTTGTTTATGCTCATGTTACTATATGATGCCATGATTTGATTGTGTTTATGCTAATTTAGAATGCCATGATTTATCTATGTCCGTGTTAATTTAGGATGCCATGATTTATGTTCATGCTAGTTTAAAATGCCATGATTTTATTTATGTGCATGATAGTTTAGGGTGCCATGATTTAATTATGTTTATGCCAAGTTAGAATGCCATGATTTGATTTATGTTCATGCTAGGTTAGGATGCCATGATTTAATTATGTTTATGCTAAGATAGTATGCCATGATTGGATTTATGTTCATGCTAGTTTAGAATGCCATGATTTAATTATGTTTATTCTATGTTAGAATGCCATGATTTTTTTTATGATGTCCATACCAATTTATGATGCCATGTTCTAACTATGTTATACTGAGATAGGACGTCATGATTTTATTTATGTTCGTGCTAAGAATGTTTATGAAGTTATGTTTGTTATGTTTATGTCTACGCCAAGTATTGTGCCATGCCATGAAGGTTTATGGTTATGTTTATGCTATGCTATGAAGATGATTATGTTATGTTTACGCCATGACGAATGTATGCTAAGTGATGAAAAGGCTTTTGTTCTATGTAAAGCACTAAGTATGTAAAGCACTAAGTATGTAATGGCTTATGTGCTCATGAATGAATGATGAATGGTTTTAGTGAGTAGGAAAGAGTCTTACTAAGCCTGTGTGCTTATAGTCTTATTTCCTTATACCGCAGATCACGCAAGGGGACAGTAAGGAAGCAGCAGGAGTGCAAGAACGCAAGTGTGTCGTAGTGACTTGGCCTAGGAAACTATATGTTTACTTATATGTTTGGAATAATGACTTATGGAACCTTATGATATGATGTTATGTGAAACATGATATGATGCTTAAGTTCAAAGTTAATATGCTAAGGTTCCCATGTCAATAAGTTAAGAATGGTAACAGGGCATGTATAAGTTAAGTTATTCCGCTGCCTTATGATGTCTACATGCCCTAAGCATGTTAACGTAACGCCGCTTAGGAAAAAAAAACGGGCGTTACAAAAAGTGAAGAGGAAAGATAGATGAAGACACTTCTTCCTTCACCAATGGCGGCGCCAACCACCCCTTGTGGTTGCCACCGGCTATTTGTTTCTCCCTCAAGCCCAAGACGAACACCACCTAGTGGTGTTCTCCTATCTCAGTTGAAGCTGCACGCCCAAGGAGTTAGAGAAGAAGAAGATGAGATGAGAAGAGAAGGTGGTTTCTTCTCCTTCCTTGCATCCAGCGCTGCCCAACCTAGGAGAGAGGGGAGAGAGGGAGAGGAGGGGTTTAGGGTTCCATTGGTATTGGATGCCTTGGTCTCATGACACCATGGGGTATATATAGGGCTACAATAGGGACCATGAGGAGGAGTTGGGTCTTGGCCACCTAATGGATCAAGGTCCGATCCATTAATGAAGATCCATTTCACTAAAGGCTCTTCACTGAACTACCTCACCAACCCCCATATTTAAATATGAGCTCCACCTATTATGAGTACAAACACCTCCCTGTTTTTAAGATATCGAATGCCCGTTGATTAATTTAAATTACTGACATTTTTAATTAATCAACATATAACTCCTTGATTAGTACCACTCATCCTTATCATCATGTTGGACCAAGTCCACTTGTAGGATTTAACATTATGAACCTTATGAGCTCATCAAGGGGGCATCATCAACCTGACTCACCAGGACACAGTTTCCGTCTATAATCAATGGCACATCATGTAAATAATATTATTTTCCAATTTACTGAGCCTATTGGTTTAACAGAATAAATCTCGCCCAATGGTAAATCAAAGAAATAAATATTAAGTACATGTGCCCGTTATTATATCGGGATTCAGAGCATGTACTCCTTAATAAACTGAGGTCTAATCCAATTATAAAGTCTGTATAAATTGGATCACCTCTATATTGGTCTTGCTCAATGCACACAAAGTGCACTAGTGTAATTCTATGGTCAAGGTAAACCAACACCAAATTACACTACAACTATCCCGATGGTTTGTCCAAATCCATCTCAATTGTGAGCCTCTACTTATACTCTACAAGGGACTGATAACATGATCTTCTGTGTGAAACTACACACCATGGTATCTACAATGTAAAGTATGAGACAGTATGCACATACTTAAATAAACATGCAAACAGTGATCTTGTGATTCTCTTCAAAATATAGATGTCCATACATAAAGTAAGACTTTTAGTATGCATCCTAACAGGGTGATCGAAGGTCGGCAAGAGAGAGTGAATTTTCTCTGAAAAGGAAAACTCAATTCTTTTTTCTATCTTTGATAAAGATGTTAGTTAGATCAAAAATAACATAAACAAATGAAGAAAATAGTAAATAAAGAGGCAACCGAAATTACTTGGGTTGCAACTGGGGAGGTTGCTAATCCAAGGTTGGATATGACTCGATTCTCCTGAATAAAACTCCTTCAGGAAGAGAAGCCTCTTACACGTGGAAAGCTTAGAGAAAGAAAGAAAGATTACACCAAACTAGTTTGCTAATGCTTCGAATGAATGGAACTAATGAAACTGAGCTCCAGGGGTCTATTTATAGCCCTGGTCAGAGTTATCTGTTTGTGGGCGTGGTACTTATAGGACGCCCGAGAGCTCTTGGGCTGACACGTGGCATGATGCTTATCCAGAAGGAAACGTTCACAAACAACTAACATTAGCCTCTCGGGTGCCTAATATCACAGGGGTGCCCGAGTGCTCAGGTGCCCGACAACCCAGGCGCCCGATAATGGCTGTTTTGGTCAGCAACCGCTAACCACACTCCAGCCTAACTTCCGGTCTTCTTAGGTGATTTCTGGCCAATTGGAGTTAGGCTCACCCAAACTCGACTCTGACATTTTGCCCCAGGAGCATCCTTCCTCCTGGCTTCTCGTCCCTCGGACATCGCACGCATCCTTCTCGTTCACTGGTGTACTCTTCCGTAGAGCTCCACACCCATTAGATGCATCACGCCCATCGACTCCCTTTCCGTGCCATCCTTCTCAACCGCTGCGTCTTCTGCTCAACTTCCTGACTCCTAAGTTCGTGTACACTTAAACACAGGGATTAAAAACACCAGGACCTAACATAAATCGGTTAACTACACGAAAACCATCATGGGGTATTTAAAATGTCCCCCTTTTTGATGTGCATCAACTCGAGTTAAGTTAGGGTAAACAAATATAAAAAACATGAATAAAATATATAGCAGTGTAAGCGCTAAAAAAATAAAATTACTGCCTACCGCTTAAGTTAACACTACTTCTCCCCCTTTGATCACATCGAAAACTTAAAATGTTAAGGGAAAATATGTTTAACACAATAAATAGTTTCCAGAATAAAGAATTATCTTTAGAAATGTTTATAACAGATCTAGAAAATTCGGATTCAATGAAATTAATTTTAAAGTATTTTTAACATTTAAAACAATGATTTCAAACAAAAAATCATAATAAATTCGATTTTTTAAAACAAAATCGAAAATATTTTTGTAGATAGAACACTGCTTATAAAAAAATTTTATACTAATTTTCCTACAAGTAGTTATCTAAAAAAAATAAAGCATTAATTGCCAAAATTAAATTACTCAAAAGAAAATCAATAGTTTAAAATATATTTAGGAACCCAATATAAATTTTTACCAACAAGATTTATTAAAAACTTAGATGGAACATCTAATTTAGAAATTTTTATAATTTAGCCCCTATGAAATCTATAATACCAATTAAGTTTCCTATGATATTTAAATTTTAAATTTTGTGAACATTTTGAACATAAATAGTTGTTTTTTTATTTTCAAATTTGAATATTCAAAGTTTCATTTTCAAATTTTAACTTATCATACATTTCTAGTGGGGACGAAGATGATAATTATTGTTTCAGTTCTATATTTTTATTTTTTACTTATAGATAGATTTCAACATGGCTTTTATTCCTGAGTAAAGTTGATCAGGAGATAGACAACATACCTCACTTACCATATCACTTTTGAAGTCCGAAGTTACCCCTTCGTCACTGCTGTCTTCTGAGGTGGCTCCCCCTTTATCAATGCTCTCATCTTCTTGGTATGAAGCCATCAGAGCAAGTCCAGCGTGTTCCTTGAGATCTGAGTCTTCCGATGAAGACTCATCCCAAGTCGCCTTTAGATTGTGTACTTTTGTCTTTTGTGCCCCTTTTCCTTTGTTCTTCGCTTTAGGGCAGTTTTCCTTCACGTTTTCTTCGTTGCAGTTGTAGCAGCATAACTTTCTTTTCTTCTTACCCTGCACCTTATTAAATCTTTTAGTTTTAAAGTATTTGGACAACTTTCTTACCATATATGTTGTGTTTCCTTTATTTCCTGAAGAATCCTCTTTATGTTTGATCCTTCTCGTGCCTATGGTGATGTTGTCCATTTTCTTTTTTCCTGCACATCAGGATTCGTGAAGCTCTAAAGTTGAAAAAAGTTCCTCTAAGGTACTTATCTCAAGGTCCTTAGAGATGTAGTAGGCATCGATTATTGAAATCCAGTTAGGGGTTCTTGGGAAGGCGTTCAATGCGTACATTTGTGCATCCTGATTGCTTACCGATTCTCTGAGATTGTTGAGTTCTATCATCAGCTCCTTAAGCTTAGCGTGAAGTTGTGCTACTGACTCTCCTTCGTCCAATCGAAGGTTGCTGAGTTGATTCCGATGTAGATCTCTTTTTACTAATTTGGCTTCAAAGGTACCTTCATGGAGTTCAAGGAACTTTTTCCATAGTTCCTTCGTCGATCTATAGTTCCCGATTCGGTTGACTTCTTGTGCAGGGAGTACAGTCAGTAGATGGTATTCTGCTTTTTCGTTCGCCACAAAATCAACCTTTTCCTTCTTAGTCCTCTAGCTTTTGTCTTTGGGTTTATTGTCAGCATCCTTGAGAGCTGCAAATTTGTTTTTAATTATTAAAATCAAATCGAAATCAATTTTGAAAAAAACCTGCATTTTACGCTTTCAACTCGTGAACTCCCTCTCAAATTTTGGCGGGTAGATGATTGGTCCGACCATTTTGTAGTTACTTCAGACGACGATTAGTCCTTCTGGAGTGTCCTTGCTCTGATACCAATTAATGGTGATCGAAAGTCGGCAAGAGGGGGTGAATTTCCCCTATAAAGGAAAACTCAATTCTTTTGCCTATCTCTGAGAAAGATGTTAGTTAGATCAAAAATATCATAAACAAATGAAACAAACAGTAAATAAAGAGACAACCAGATTTACTTGGTTTGCAACCGGGGAGGTTACTAATACAAGGCTGAATATGACTCGATTCTCCTGAATAAAACTCCTTCGGGCGGAGATGCCTCTTACAAGTGGAAAGTGCAGAGAATGAATGAATGATTACACCAAACTAGTTTGTTAATGCTTGGAATGAATGGAATGAATAAAACTGAGCTCTAGGAGTCTATTTATATCCCTGGTCAGAGTTATCCATTTACTGATGTGGCACTTATAGGGCGCCCGAGAGCTCTTGGGTGCCTGACACGTGGCTTAACACTTATTCAGAAGGCAACGTTCACAAACGACTATGATTAGCCTCTTGGGTGCCAAATAGCACAGGGGTGCCCCAGTGCTCAAGGGCCTAGTGCTCGGGCGCCCGACAGCGTAGGCGCCCGTATGCTCACAGGCGCCCGACAATGGCTGTTTTGGTCAGCAACCGCTGACCACTCTCTAGCCTGACTTCTGGTCTTCATAGATGATTTCTGGCCAACCTGAGTTAGGCTCACCCAAACCTGACTACGACCATTCGCCCCTCGAGCGTCCTACCTCCCAGCTTCTCGTCCCTCGAACGTCGTGCACGTCATTCTCGCTCCACCGACGTACTCTTCTGCAGAGCTCCGCATCCTTCAGATGCACCAAGCTCGTCGGCTCCCTTTCCGTGCCATCCTTCATGACCGCTACGTCCTCCACTCGACTTCCTGCGCTCCTAAGTTCCTGTACACTTAGACACAGGGATTAAAAATACCAGGACCTAACTTAAATAGGTTAACCATATCAAAACTAACATGGGGTACTTACAGGTAGGTTTTGGGTTGATTCAGGGATCGATTTAGTAGGTAACATTAAATTTGGTTCATGGACCGGTTCAGTAGTTAAGTCTAAGACTGGTTCAGAAATTGATTCAATTAGTGAGTTAGTAATTTGGTCTGGTCTAGACTCATCATCTTTTGGATTAGTTAAGTTGGGTTGATTTGAGTTAGATGATTGATTGGGTTAGATTGGTTTTCTTCATTAAATATTATATAATAGTTTCTTCAATCATAAGGGTTTGTTTGTTATAAACTCTGTAGGCCCTACTTGAGGTTGAGTACCCTAAAAATATACCAAGGGTAGGCTTGGATTGGAATTTACCTAAGTAGTCTTTTGTGTTTAAGATGTGGACTTTGCAGCCAAAGACCTTTAGATAATGTAGGTTGGGTGGTTTATAATAATATATTTTATAGGGAGTCTTATTATGTCTTTTATTAATTAGGATCCTATTTTGAATATAGCAGACAGTATTAACTACTTCTGCCTAAAAATGGTTAGACAAGTTATATTTATTAAGCATGGTCCTAGCTACTTCTTAGAGGGTTTTGTTTCGTCTTTCAACTAGGTCATTTTGTCGGGGGGTCCTTGGGCAGGAAAATTCATGAAAATATCCTTTTGTGTTGCAAAATTCAGTAGATTTTAAGTTTTTGAATTCACCCCCGTGATCACTTCGAATTCTTTTAATTTTGGTATCTTTTTCATTTTCAAGGATTTTAGTTAAAGTTCTAAAGGATTCAAGGCATTGATCTTTGGTTTTAAGAACTTGGACCCAAGTGAATTTAGAATAGTCATCAATTATAACTAAGCAGTATTGGTTTCCACATAGTGACATGACTCCATGAGAATCAAATAGGTCCAGGTGTAGGAGCTCATGTACAGATTGGGTCAGATCAGGCTGGGTAAGTTTGTGGGTAGACTTGGTCTGTTGACCCTATTGACATGGACCACAAACTGAATTTTCAAGATTCCTAAGTTTGGGTATATGATAACTAGCATTTTATGTCATTATATTTGCTCATTTATTTAGCATTTTTTATCCTCTCGTATGTTTAAATCATGTTTATATCATATTTTACGATTAGGATTTATTTTTGGAGCTCGTTATAATTTCCTCTAAATTTTGGCATTATTTAAGGGAATTAAAGATTGGACCTTGGACCAAGGCTTGGATCAAAGAAATTGGACCCAATGCTAGTGTTGAGGAGTTGATTCAATTTAAGCATGGTCTAACTTGAAGGCTTGGCTCAATTCAAATGAAGATGTTTCAATTCATCCAACCCGATTTTGATCAAGAAGAGAAAGAGCTGGGCTGGGCTGAATACAAGAGCTGGGCTTGGGCTGAAATGAGGAGCTGTTGAGCCGAACAAACAAAGCTGGGTTGAATTGAATGGGAAAAAGCCTGATCCTGTTCTCCATGGGTTGAACCCGGATCGCGGAGGAAAGAGGCCCATCCAGGCGCAAGCTTGAGAGGAAAAACCGGGACGCCATCATCGACTCGAGCCATCTTCCCTCTTCTCATCCCGATCGATTTGCTTCTCCTCTCCACCCTCTTCGACCTCCATTGGCCGGCGGTTGCCTCTCCACCATCACCACCGCCGGCCAGCCATCTCCTCACCCTCTTCACCACTCTCGGGACATCACACACGCAAGGGAAGCTTCATCCGGAGAACCCTAGCGACCACCTTCAATCTCCTTCTCTTCTTCTTCTCCTCTTCTTTTCTCTCAACCCACACACACCTCTTCAGATCCGCAAACCCTAGAGGTACCGAACTTCTATCTTCTTCTGCATCTCTTTCATTTCCAGCAGCTACTCACAGCCTCCGGCCAGCAGCTACTCACAGCCTCCGGCCAGCAGTTCTTCTTCACAATTTTTCTTCGCCAGTAGCTCTTCAGATCCATTCCGGCAGCCCTTCATAAGATTTGATTATTGTGTTGATAGTTGGTTGTTTGTGTTAATTGGTGAATGATTGTATTAGATGGATCCCCCGATGTTTCAATTTGCATGTACTTGGCTCATTTTGCTTGATGCTCATTACGTGTTTGATGAAATTCCCAAATCATTTTGTTAATTGAATGCTTCATGTTTTCCTTATGTTCTTGTACTTGATTTGGATGCAATATGTTAGGTCAGATTAGATTTCTTTAATGTTGTAGGTTTTGCTCCATGTTTAGTTTTGTTGATGCTTTATTTCAAGTTGCCTTTTCTTTTCTGCAATTGTAGTTAGGTCAAATTAAATTTCCTTACCTGCATTGTCTTTCATTAATTAGAACTAGATTTCATACTCGGTTTGCTATTTTATTTCTTAGTCATAGCTCTCAAATCCAAACCCCAGTTTAATATCCAAAGTCCTAAAGTAATAACTTGGAATCCTAAGATTTTTAACCTGTCATTACATTCCTTGAGAGAGACGACTCGAGTTACTCTATACTACATTAGTTTAGAGGAGTTCGATACATTAATTGTATTTGAAACCGTAGTGCTACTAAAATGGTTATCAAATTTGGCGTCGTTGCCCGGGAGTGTAGTGGTTTTTGATAATTTTAGGATTGTTTCCCTATTTTTCCATAAGAATTTAAAAAAAACCATTTGTCATGTGCTTTAATGTTCATATATTCATGTGTTTGATATCATATGCTCCTGAGTCTTCTAATCTTGTTTATTAGTGTTTCAGTGTAAGACCAGGATAATTCTTTCAGTTCAACATGGATTTCTACTCTCAACCATTTGAAGGCTTCAATGAATATCACAATTCGGAAATTGGGGGAGCGGAACACATATGCACTAATTGTGGCAGTCCATCTCATTCAGCTGCTATATGCCACCTCATCCAAAAGACTACTAGATTTCCTCAAGAACCCCTGCATCCCCAACATCAATATCAAGATACCTATAATCCAGCTCCTTGCGCCTACAATGATGACTGGGGTAATTTCCCGACTCAGTACTTCAACCCCAACAGATT
This sequence comes from Boesenbergia rotunda, assembly GCA_024364735.1. NCBI lineage: Eukaryota > Viridiplantae > Streptophyta > Magnoliopsida > Zingiberales > Zingiberaceae > Boesenbergia > Boesenbergia rotunda. The sequence goes on along the minus strand of JAGFNQ010003192.1, from coordinate 425,658 downwards.
CCAGAGCGACATGGATACTTCCAACCTCAACAGTTAGATAGGTATAATTCATTTTCTAATTCCTACAATTCTAATTGTGGGGATCAGTCATATTTCAGGTATGAGGATACACAAAGTCAATTTACTGAGCAATATCTAGCATATCAAAACCTGCAGACATTCCAGGATGATCCTATGCCTTCATGGTCACATCCGGTTCAGCAACAAAGTCCGGAGTTTCCACTCACTTAGGAGCTCTTTGTCACTCAATTTCTTCAACAAAATGAGAGGAGTTTTCAGCGATTTAGTGCTCATCTTAGTGCTGAGCTTAGCGCTCAGCTTGGCGCTCAGTTTCAGCAGCAAAATGATAGAAATTTTCAACAATTTAGCGCTCAATTTCAGCAGCATCAGGAAGACTATGGACAGTTTCAGAGTAGGACTGATGTTTCCAGTCAGAACATAGAGCAACCAATTGGACAGATATCCTGCACCATTAGTCAGATGCAGACTGCAGGGACCTGGATCAATATTCAGAGAGGATGTTTAAGATCAGAGGAAGATGAGGGGGTGTTAGCTACAGGGGAGGCTAAAGATTTGAAGACTGTATCTGACTCATTTTTTATTGCAGATGATTCTATAGGTGCAGGGGATTGCATTAAGCCCCAGGGATCACCAATATTGATTGAGATGCCATCAGACGATAGGGTTGAGAGTGTAGGGGATTGCACTGTAACACCCCAAATTTTCCTCTAGAACAATGTAATAATTGAACATGTGACCAAGAATAAAATTATGAATTTAAGGGGAAAAGTTGTGAATAAAGAAATGTTAGACATTATCTTGACATATAGTGGATGTGTGATAATTATGCTTAGGTATTATATTTAATATTATGCTTAAGTATCCTACACATGTATAAATGAATAATGATATGAATATGCATGTGTATGAACAAAAAGAGTAGCATTCTCTGTTAGTGATATGAGAGAAGTGTCCTAAGGCAATCGCCTTATGATTGTAAACATTTATTTTAATAAATGATAATTCACTATTTGAGTATACATGTTTGTGTATTTGATTGGGATCTTAAACTCATCTACTGAATGTCCGCAATACAATTCACAGCATAAGAGAATTTGTGATGAGATCACAACTAGTGATTATCTCTACATGTGTAATTGTGAAGTATTGAAAATATCCCTAGTCGATGAATTGATAAAAACGGACACTATCAATTCTATTGAGACTAGCATGGGTTATTCTCTAATCAGCTGATTCTCACTGGCTGGTGACATTGGGATGTCCGGAGATAAACATGGATGATAGTTAAGGGAACTTGTAACGACCCGGCCCCTCGGCCCCTTGGGCGACCCAACTGGCGGCCCACTTGGCGGCCCAACTGGCGGTCCCTTGGGCGGCCCAACTGGCGGCCCATTTGGCGACCCCTTATGTCGTCAACCGACGACCATTGGCCGTGCCGTTACTCACAAGTACTTCCCACCCCTGGCCAGTGGATTTTTGCCTTCCTCAGGATTCGAACTCTAGACCTCCAGGATAAGTACTAGAGTTTATGAATTCTGATACCAATTGAGCTATAGCTCAATTGGTATCAGGATTCATAAACTCTAGTACTTATCCTGGAGGTCTAGAGTTCGAATCCTGAGGAAGGCAAAAATCCACTGGCCAGGGGTGGGAAGTACTTGTGAGTAACGGCACGGCCAATGGTCGTCGGTTGACGACATAAGGGGTCGCCAAATGGGCCGCCAGTTGGGCCGCCCAAGGGACCGCCAGTTGGGCCGCCAAGTGGGCCGCCAATTGGGTCGCCCAAGGGGCCGAGGGGCCGGGTCGTTACAATAAAAAGGCGCCTTTTTATTGTAACGACCCGGCCCCTCGGCCCCTTGGGCGGCCCAACTGGCGGCCCACTTGGCGGCCCAACTGGCGGCCCACTTGGCGGCCCAACTGGTGGTCCCATGGGCGGCCCAACTGGCGGCCCATTTGGCGACCCCTTATGTCGTCAACCGACGACCATTGGCCGTGCCGTTACTCACAAGTACTTCCACCCCTGGCCAGTGGATTTTTGCCTTTCTCAGGATTCGAACTCTAGACCTCCAGGATAAGTACTAGAGTTTATGAATCCTGATACCAATTGAGCTGTAGCTCAATTGGTATCAGGATTCATAAACTCTAGTACTTATCCTGGAGGTCTAGAGTTCGAATCCTGAGAAAGGCAAAAATCCACTGGCCAGGGGTGGGAAGTACTTGTGAGTAACGGCACGGCCAATGGTCGTCGGTTGACGACATAAGGGGTCGCCAAATGGGCCGCCAGTTGGGCTGCCCATGGGACCGCCAGTTGGGCCGCCAAGTGGGCCGCCAGTTGGGCCGCCAAGTGGGCCGCCAGTTGGGCCGCCCAAGGGGCCGAGGGGCCGGGTCGTTACAATAAAAAGGCGCCTTTTTATTGTAACGACCCGGCCCCTCGGCCCCTTGGGCGACCCAACTGGCGGCCCACTTGGCGGCCCAACTGGCGGTCCCTTGGGCGGCCCAACTGGCGGCCCATTTGGCGACCCCTTATGTCGTCAACCGACGACCATTGGCCGTGCCGTTACTCACAAGTACTTCCCACCCCTGGCCAGTGGATTTTTGCCTTCCTCAGGATTCGAACTCTAGACCTCCAGGATAAGTACTAGAGTTTATGAATCCTGATACCAATTGAGCTATAGCTCAATTGGTATCAGGATTCATAAACTCTAGTACTTATCCTGGAGGTCTAGAGTTCGAATCCTGAGGAAGGCAAAAATCCACTGGCCAGGGGTGGGAAGTACTTGTGAGTAACGGCACGGCCAATGGTCGTCGGTTGACGACATAAGGGGTCGCCAAATGGGCCGCCAGTTGGGCCGCCCAAGGGACCGCCAGTTGGGCCGCCAAGTGGGCCGCCAGTTGGGTCGCCCAAGGGGCCGAGGGGCCGGGTCGTTACAATAAAAATCCACTAGCCAGGGGTGGAAAGACCTAGTGAGTAACGACACGGTTGTTAGTCGTCGACATCGGTTGTTGGTCGACGACATAGTTGGGCCGCCAAATGTTGATTTGGCCGCCAGGTTGTTGGGCCCGAGGGGCCAGGTTGTTGGGCCCGAGAGGTCAAGTTGTTGGGCCGCCAAATATTGATTTGGCCGCCAAAGAGGTTGAGAGACCGTGTCGTTACAATAAAAAGGCGCCTTTTTATTGTAACGACCCAACCCCTTAGCCCCTTGGGCGGCCCAACTGGCGGCCCACTTGGCGGCCCTCGGCCCCTTGGGCGGCCAAATCTCATTTGGCGGCCCCTTTGACGACCTCTTCGGCGGTCGTTACTCACAAGTACTTCCCACCCCTGGCCAGTAGATTTTTGCCTTCCTCAGGATTCGAACTCTAGACCTCCAGGCTAAGTACTAGAGTTTATGAATCCTGATACCAATTGAGCTATAGCTCAATTGGTATCAGGATTCATAAACTCTAGTACTTATCCTGGAGGTCTAGAGTTCGAATCCTGAGAAAGGCAAAAATCCACTAGCCAGGGGTGGAAAGACCTAGTGAGTAACGACACGGTTGTTGGTCGTCGACATCGGTTGTTGGTCGACGACATAGTTGGGCCGCCAAATGTTGATTTGGCTGCCAGGTTGTTGGGCCCGAGGGGCCAGGTTGTTGGGCCGCCAAAATGTCGATTTGGCCGCCAAATGTGTTGAGAGACTGTGTCGTTACAATTAAAAGGCGCCTTTTTATTGTAACGACCCGGCCCCTCGGCCCCTTGGGCGGCCCAACTAGCGGCCCACTTGGCAGCCCAACTGGCGGTCCCTTGGGCGGCCCAACTGGCGGCCCACTTGGCGACCCCATATGTCATCAATCGACGACCATTGGCCGTGCCGTTACTCACAAGTACTTCCCGCCCCTGGCCAGTGGATTTTTGCCTTCCTCAGGATTCGAACTCTAGACTTCCAGGCTAAGTACTAAAGTTTATGAATCCTGATACCAATTGAGCTGTAGCTCAATTGGTATCAGGATTCATAAACTTTAGTACTTAGCCTGGAAGTCTAGAGTTCGAATCCTGAGGAAGGCAAAAATCCACTGGCCAGGGGTGGGAAGTACTTGTGAGTAACGGCACGGCCAATGGTCGTCGATTGATGACATATGGGGTCGCCAAGTGGGCCGCCAGTTGGGCCGCCCAAGGGACCGCCAGTTGGGCCGCCAAGTGGGCCGCTAGTTGGGCCGCCCAAGGGGCCGAGGGGCCGGGTCGTTACAGAACTAGTTCATTGGAGTGACTAGGTGTAAAACTTCATATGGTAATCTACATATAGAAATGTCAATGACGTTCTTACTGCAGCTTAAGTGCGATGTTCCTTTGACTTGCGGTGTTCATGTCATCTTGGTCATGGAGACTTATACTTTAACATCTTAAGCAAGCATCTCCATGGAGGTGTGGACCCAGGATGGTTGGGTATAAGCCGAAGTGCCCGAAGATGTTTGAACAGCCTACAAAGGATTCACCACTCCTTGCAAGGAGATGTATACCCAGGCCTATCATCGGATTGTTACTCAAAGCCTCTGGCCAGAGCATATCATGTTTAGAGTATGAGTCACTTAAATACATGAGAGTAATTAGAAATCCAAAGGACGAGAAAGACACTACTTGGGCTAGGTGTGACGTAGTCAGTCTAGTGGGGACTGACACAAACATACCATGTCCTGAACCAAGTGGGTATAAGATGGTAAAGGGAATGGGGCACGATTCATTAGAGCTGCTGAAGGGTTTCAGAATTACTTTTGAGGTCAACCGTTGATCTTTCGATTAATTGGGGGTCATGATGTACTACTAGGTGCCACTCATGATCGTTCTATAATTAGTTGATTATAGACGGCTAACATAAATCGAAAGCCTATTTAGTCACACGCACTACGAGTAATCCGAGGGATTTAAAAGAAGTTGAAAATCGGATTTTCCGATCAAGAGAAATAAGTCGAATCTGAGTTAATCAGAGGCGCAACGGAAGCTTAAAATGGCTAAGTCTTTTGAAGGCTTATTGGGCAAATTAAATGAGTTTAATTCGCGATGGGTTCGGCTCGGTTTGGCTGGCCAAAGAGGGTGCCAACCCTCTTTGTTTTGGCCGACCACAACAATGGGGAGAAACCAATTTATTTGGTTTAATTAATAAAATAAATCTAGCACGATTTATTTTATAAAATTATGGATAAATAAATTTGTTTTCATGGAAATTAAAATAAACTTTAAATGGTTTATTTTTATAAAATCAATTACGAATTGATTTTTCCATTATAAGAAAAATTTATATAATAAATTTATTCTTTTTATGGAAATTAAAATGAACAATGGATTGGTTTATTTTATTTTATAAAATCAATTATGAATTGATTTTTCCATGATAAAGAAAAATTTATATAATAAATTTATTCTTTTTATGGAGATTAAAATAAACATTAAATGGTTTAATTTTATTTTATAAAATCAATTATGAATTGATTTTTCCATGATGAGAATATTTATATAATAAATTTTATGAAAATTTATTCCATAATAAAAGGAGAGATGTATTTATTTTATTATAAAGTTAGTTATAATAAAACTTGGCTTAAACGGAATAATTCATAAGAAAATTTATAGGATAAATTTCTTATGAAAATTCCTTTAAGAGGGAGACTTGGCAAGGGAAAGGCTACTATATAAAGGAACCAAAGGCAAGCCTTGAATTCCCAATTGAGTTATCAAGAGATCTAGTAGCTCTCTCCCTCTCTCTCTTATTCTCTCCCCCTCTCCTCCTCCTAGGGCCGGCGCCCCTAACTCCTCCTAGGGCCGGCGTCCACCTCTCCTAGGGCCGGCGCACCATCATCACACAACCTAGGGTTGGCATGAGCAACATCCACCAAGGAGGAGCCAACGAAGAAGAAGAAGAAGTGGATCGCAACTCCTTCCTTCCCGGAATTTAGATTCCGTTTCTTGGTGGTTAGTTTCCTTTCTTCTCTCTTGATCTTCTAGTTGTGCCTTTAGAGAATCTAGTAGTTCTCGTCGGCACAAAACTCGTGACTTTGCAAAGTCATCCCGAAGAGAACTCGGCGTGGACGCGAATAGAGGCGGAGCTTCCAAGGGACGCTACGGTTGGATCTCGTCCCTTACTTCGAGTTACGCGAGGTACTAAGTAAATTAGTTTACTTTTCCGTAAAGTTTTAATTTATGATCATGACCACACATCATAAGGTTGCATGCTAGATACGTGGTTAAAATAATTTGAGAAATTATTTTATGCTAATTCTTCCGCTCCACGTAAAAATTTAAAATTTTTACGAAC
>JAGFNQ010003192.1:380497-414021 GCA_024364735.1 Boesenbergia rotunda | reverse complement strand
GATCTCCCTCCTCTTACAAATGAAATGAAAGCTTGGAGGAGGAGATTGAGAGAGTTGTGAAGCTTGGAGAACTCTAAAATGATCACACACTTCGTACACAAGGAAAGCCCCTTACTTCTCCAAGATAAAACACTAGGTTTTATATCTTCGTCCGCGACTCCAGTCGACTGCTCACTTACCAGTCGACTGGTAGGCTTCAACGGCTACAAAATATGCAATGAGTGCCTCAGCCGCCTTCGTAACGGTCGACCTCCAGTCGACTGGTACAGGACCAGTCAACTGGATCCAGTCGACTGGTCGACCCTCCTTGGGTCGACCCGATTCTCTGTGTGTTGTGGTCCCAGTCGACTGACAACTTACCAGTCGACTGATGAAGCTGAGAAATCACATTTCAGCTTCCCTTTTCATCCCTTAGTCTTGACTCATGCCTTCAAACACCTTCCACAAGCCTTGTGCCTCTCTTGGATGCTTCCGAGTCCACGACTCCTCATCCTTGCACTTGCTTGAAGTGTTTCCATCAGCTTCGTCATACTAAGTCTCCCTTTTGCCAAGAGGTCACACCTCCGGGACTTCCTTTGCCAAGACTCTCTTCTTGGACTTCCCTTGCCAAGTCTTCCACCTGGACTTTCCTGCTTACTCAAAGCACACAAGTTAGAACACAAAACATTGTCTAACTTAAACTTGTTTAGCCAAACATGAAAACCATAATTACTTGGAGCAAGATTGCACCAACAACTCCTTCTTCCTTAAAACCCAAGCTGTCGGCCTCTTCTCCCTATCTTGCACGTCGTCGGCCACCTTGCTTTAAGGTGGCACTGTTTTCTCCCTACCAAGCTTGTTGTCGAGACCACCAAGGGAGAAGAGAAGAAAAGCATGAAGAAGAGAAGAAGAAAGGATGAGTTTCTTCTTTCCTTATCACTTTGCGCCACTCCTCTTGCACCCTTTAGCCGTCGGTTGCCCTAGGAGAGAGAAGGAGAGGGAGAGGAGAGAAAAGCCAAGGGTTTGATAATTAATTTGATGTCTTGGTTTCATGACACCATGAGCTATTTATAGGGCTACAATAGGGACCATGAGGAGGAGTTGGGTCTTGGTCACCTAATGGATCAAGGCCCGATTCATTAATGAAGAACCATTCCACTAAAGGCTCTTCATTGAACTACCTCACCAACCCCCATATTTACATATGGGCTCCACCTATTATGAGTACAATCATCTTCCCATGTTTAAGATAATGAATGCCTGTTGATTAATTTAAATTACTGATAATTTTAATTAATCAACATCTAACTCCTTGATTAGTACCACTCATCCTTATCATCGTGTCGGACCAAGTCTACCTGCAGGATTTAATATGATGAACCTTATGAACTCATCAAGGGGGCATCATCATCCTGACTCACCAGAACACGGTTTTCGTCTATAATCAATGGCACACCATGTAAATAATATTATTTCCCAATTTATCGGGTCTATCAATTTAATAGAATAAATCTCGTCCATTGGTAAATCAAAGAAATAAATACTAAGTACATGTGCCCACTATTATATCGGGATTCAGAGCATGTACTCCATAATAAATTGAGGTCTGATCCAATTATAAAGTCAGAATAAATTGGATCACCTCTATGTCGGTCTTGCTCAATGCACACAAAGTACACTAGTGTAATTCTATGATCAAGATAAACCAACACTAATTTACACTACAACCATCCCGATGGTTTGTCCAAATCCATCTCGGTTGTGAGCCTCTACTTATACTTTACAAGACACTGATAACATGATCTTCTGTGCGACACCACATGCCATGTTATCTACAGTATAAAGTATTAGACATTATGCATACACTAATATAAATATGCAACAGTAATCTTGTGATTCTCTTTCAAAAGGTAGATGCTTATACAAAAGCAAGACTTTTAGTATACACCCTAACAATCTCCCACTTATACTAAAAGACTCTACTTTCCTCACAGTGTCATACATCTGACTCCCATATCCTCCACATGTCTATCAAAAGCTCTCGCTGGAAGGGCCTTAGTGAAAGGATCCATCAGGTTGTCCTCCGATGCAATCTTAGCGACAGCAACTTCTCCTCACTTTATGATTTCTCGTATCAGGTGGTACTTACGCTCTATGTGTATACTCGCCTTATGGACTCATAGTTCCTTCGGGTTTGCAACTGCACCACTGTTATCACAATAAATTGTGATAGCTCTGGGTAAACCAGGAATTACATCCAAGTCCGTTATGAAGTTCCTGAGTCATACAACTTCCTTGGCTGCCTCTGAGGCTGCCACATACTTAGCTTTCATGGTGGAGTCCGCCACGCATTTCTGCTTGACACTCCTCCATACTATGGTTTCACCTCCTAAAGTAAACATAAACCACGAGGTAGACTTACTTTTGTCCCTATCTGATTGGAAGTCTGAATCCATATAACCCACAAGGAGTAATTGATCTGCCTGGTAAACCAACATATAATCCCTAGTCCTTCTCAGGTACTTCAGTATATGCTTTACCGCAGTCCAATGTCCCTATCTAGGGTTACTTTGATATCTGATAATCATGCCCACGGCAAAGTAGATATCCGGTCTCGTACACAGCATAGCATTCATGAGGCTTCCAACAGCCAAAGCATAAGGAACCACCTTCATCTCCTCTATCTCCTTTGATGTTTTAGGACACATCTCTGTAGATAGAGGAACTCTATGCCTGAAAGGTAGAAAACCTTTCTTAGAGTTTTCCATGCTAAAACGAGCTAGGACAGTGTCTTTGTATGAAGCTTGAGATAAGCACAACATCCTTTTCTGGTGATCCCTTATAACCTTGATCCCAAGAATGTGTCCTGCTTCTCCCAAGTCCTTCATATCAAACTGTTTGGACAACCATACCCTTACGTCTGATCATACTTTGACATTGTTGCCAATGAGCAAAATATCATCTACATATAGTACAAGAAATACTACTACGTTTTCATCATATCTCTTATATACACATGTCTCACCCGAACTTTGAATAAATCCATATGACTGGATTACCTCATCAAAGTGGATGTTCCAAGATCTCGAAGCTTGCTTCAATCGATAAATGGACCAATTAAGCTTACACACAAGATGCTCTTTGCCCTTCGCACTGAATCCTTCTGGTTGCTCTATGTAGATGGTCACCTCAAGACTTCCGTCAAGGAAAGCTATCTTGACGTCCATCTTCCATACCTCATAATCCATATGAGTGGCAATAGGTAAGAGAATCCTGATAGACTTAAGCATGGCTACCAGTGAAAAGGTCTCCTCATAATCGATACCCTCTTTCTGAGTATAACCTTTCGCAACAATCCTAGCTTTGAAGGTCTCAACCTTCCCGTCTGATCCTCTCTTTCTCTTGTAGATCCACTTGCATCCAATGGCTTTTACACCATTGGGTGGTTCTACTAACTCCCAGACGTGATTAGAATCCATAGATTTTATCTCAGAATTCATTGCCCTTTGCCAAGATTCCGCATCTTTATCTTGGAGTGCCTCGTCATAGGTCCAAGGATCAGATTCATGTTTGCCAAGGACCAAGTCTGAGGACTCTCCCAAGAACATAAATCTCTCAGGTTGTCTAACAACCCTCCCACTACGCCGAGGTACCACCTGTGTATCTTCTGTGACACGCGGTGCAGTGACTTGTGGTATTTCCTCTTGTACTATTGGTACTAAAGTCGAACGTCCCCTCTTAGTTCCTCAAGAATAAGTCTACTCATGGGCTTGTAGTTCATCACATAGTCTTCTTCTAAGAATCGGGCGTTCGTGCTAACGACCACCCTCTGATCCTTAGGACTATAGAATAAACCACCTTTCGTCCCTCTAGCATAGCCTACAAACAAGTGCACTTCTGTACAAGATTCCAACTTATCAGTATCTCCCTTCAGCACATGTGCTGGACTACCTCGAATTCGAATATGTCTTAGTAGTCTTTCGCCCAGTCTACAATTCTGTGGGAGCAGAGGGTACTGACTTAGATGGTACCAAGTTCAGTATGTACGCTGCTGTTTCCAAAGCATATCCCCAGAACGAATCCGGCAACTCGGAGTAGCTCATCATGGATCTAACCATCTCCATAAGAGTCCTATTCCTTCGCTCTGCTATACTATTCTGTTGGGGAGTATCGGGTGCAAACAATTAGGACTAAATCCCAGCTTCTAATAAGTAGGTCCTAAATTCTCCCAAGAGGTACTCGCCACCACGATCCGATCGTAGTGTATTGATACTTTTACCTTGATGTTTCTCCACATCAGTCTTGAATTCATTGAACTTATCGAAGCATTCAGACTTGCGGTGCATCAAGTAAATATATCCATACCTTGAATAATCGTCTATGAATGGGACAAAGTATTCAAAGCCACCTCTAGCCTGGATAGACATAGGACCACACAAATCAGAATGAACCACTTCTAATACATCATTGGCTCTATACCCCTTGGCCTTGAAAGGCCTCTTGGTCATGTTGTAGGACTGGTGCCATCGATAAAGGGGGGTGAATATCGACCGTGAAAATCTTCTCGCGAAAACTCGTAAACTTTCGATCTTTCTAGACTCAGAGAGTTAGTGCAGCGGAAAATAAACAGAACGAAGAAAACACAACGCAGCAGCCACGCGGGATTTATTTACTTGGTTCCCGACCCCCCTGGGTCAGTACGTCCAAGGCCTATGTACTCGGCGTGAGTCCACTATTGGTCTCCTTTCCGAAATTTCCGGAGGCGGAGAAAACTCGTTTACGGTTGATAATTACAAGCACAAATATAGAAAATTAAATGTAGAATAATAAACGCAAACCGAACAAAACAAGGTTTGAAGCTCGGCCGATCTGGATCTCTGAAGTGTCGCGCACTTCCTCCTGGAGCCTCCCGGTCATAGAGCCTCTTCTTTAGTGCGTTGTCATAGTCAAAATGATCAGAATCGCTCTTGGAAGTTGTTTCTGAAGTAGAGGGGTCGAAACCCCATTTATAGGTTTCATTCGGCGCCTGTGACGATGGGGGCGCCCCTATAGACTTGGTCAAACTTTATCCCCGCGTCGAACTCGTCGCAGCTGATAAAATCTCTGACCAGGGTGCCCGGACCTCCCGGGCGCCTGAATGAAAGCTTATCTCTGCTTCGAACTCGAAACAGCAAATATAACTTTCAACTTGGGTGCTTGTATCATCCCGGGCGCCTGAATGGAAGCTTATTCTGCCTTCTTCACGAAACTGTCATTTTCTTCTTTGAGCCAGGCGCCCCTATTGATGGGGGTGCCTGGCTTCAAAGCTTCCAGCCGCCTTCTGTGTGATTTCCCTACTTTGTCTTCCATTCTTGGCACCTGCAAGATACACGAATACAAAGCAAATATACACACAATATTAGCCTTAAGGACTTGGTTCTAACTTCGGATTTCCATGAAACCCTAGGTCGAACCGGTGCAAGTTCCCACCCCCGAGAACGCGCCTTTCACCTACTCCCTTCAGGAGACGGTTGCCACCTAGTCATTCGGGTGGACTTTTGCTTAGCTTCCGATACTCTCGGATCTCGAGACGTCCGAACCCTGACCCGTCTCTACTTCTGTCCTTAGTCATCGCTCAGCTAAGTTGCTCAGTCCCTCGGACCAAGACTTCATGCCCAAATCCTAAGTCCAGGACTTTGGTGCCTAACTTCACTCATCAAGACTTTTGCCCAGCTTCACTCACTAGGACTTATTACCCAGCTTTACTCACCAGGTCTTCGGTGCCCAACCCTCGGCCAGGACTTCTTGCCCAATCCTCGACCAGGACTTCGTGCCCACCTTCCAAGTAGGTTTTCGGTGCCCAGCCCTTAGCCAGGACTTAGTGCCCAATTCATGATCAGGACTTAGTGCCCAATTCTTCGAACCAGGACTTATTGCCTAGGTTTACTAGGACTTTGGTTCATTTTGTTACTACTCTCTTAACTCCCCTTCCTTTGTTCAATGTATCACTGACTTAAGTGTATTGTCAAACATTAAAACACTTAGAGGAGGACATCACTGATGCAACTTGCACCAACACATGTTATCTTCCAAGCAAGATTCGCAGGTTCAGAAGTCTTCCACCACCAATGAATCCAAGGGCCCATCAGCTATCAACCTTTGAATCCTACTAAGGTTAATATGACCAAGTCTAAGATGCCAAAGATATGTTTAGTTTATCTTGGAAGGTTCCTTTCTCTTATTTTGGTTAGATGATAAGCTATTAACTTCTATTTGCATCGTGGGAGATTTTGGTTCTAAAGTATACAAATTGCCAACCAATTTACCTGAATAGATAATCTCTCTATTTCTTTTTATAACAACATGGTCATTAAAAGCAATAGAATATCTATCTTTTATTATTCTAGAAACCGAAACAAGGTTCTTTCTAAAACTAGGTACATAAAGGTAATTTCTTAAAACCAAAATTTTATTTCTCTCAAAAGATAAATAAACGTCTTCCACTACAATAGCCGTCACTTCTGTAGTATTCCCCATGTAGACGGTAATCTCTCCATTAGCTAGTCGTCGGGTTTCCTGGAACCCCTACAAAGAATTGCAGACATGATCAGTGGCTCCGTATCTACACACCAGGTACCGGTAGATACACCGCTAAGCATGTTTCAACAACTAAAGAAAAAGATATACCTTTATCTTGATGATGGGGGCAGTCCGCCTTCCAGTGTTTAGTCTTCTTGCACGTGAAACACTTGCCTTTCGGCTTCTTCACGCCAGTCCGAGGTGCCTGAGATCCTGTCGCCTTCTTGGCCCCACCTTATTTCTTCTTCTTCCTGCCTTTTGGCACAGAAGTAGAACCCCTCTAAGTAACCAAGGCAGGAGAACTCTGACGAAAAAGCCCCTCTGCCACCTAGAGTTTTGCTAGAAGTTCCACCAACGTATATGTACGCTTGTTCATATTGTAGTTCAGGCGAAACTGCTCAAAACTCCTAGGCAGAGATTGGAGAATGATATCGATCTGGGTTTCGCCATCGATCTCCGCTCCAAGGATTTCTAACTCATTGAGATGTACCATTATTTTAAGAACATGATTCCTCACGGGTGTTCCCTCAATCGTGGTTGTCGTCATCATGTTCCTCATCGCTTCTTGCCTAGCGGCCCGATTCTGGTGTCCGAAGAGTTCCTTGAGGTTAAGCATCATGTCATAAGCAGTGGGCATGACCTGATGCTGATGTTGTAATACATTTGACATAGAAGCTAAAATGTAACACCGCATCATCTCATCTGCCTTGTCCCCTCTTGGACGTCGTGTGTGTGATGATCTACCAAGAACCGAAGTCACCAAGGCCTACCAATCAATCCCATGTCTTCCTTTTTCCTTGCGCCAAACAAACCCTAGCCTTTAGGGTTGCCGCCGGCCACCACTTCCATCTCCTCCATGCGCCACCGGCCACCTCCAAGCTCCAAGGTGCGCCAGCCACAAGGGTGCTGAGATGAAGAAGGAATGGAAGATGAAGAAGTAGGGGAGAAAGAAGAAGTCCACTCCTTCTTCCATAAATCCCAAACCGTCGATCTCTTCTCCCTATCTTGCACGCCGCCGCCGCCTTGCTTCAAGGTGGCACTGTTTTCTCCCTCCTAAGCTTGCTGCCGAGACCACCAAGGGAGAAGAGAAGAAAAGGATGAAGAGGAGAAGAAGAAAGGATGAGTTTCTTCTTCCCTTATTGTAACGCCCGCCATTAATCCCCTAGGAATTCGGCGGCGCTACTTTACTTTCATACATTACAACTACACGCATGCATTCATATTCTTCTATCTAATCTATGCATGGGCATATGTATCATTTAAGCATGCAAGGTTCATGTAGCGGAAGCATAATTATTTTTATTCATCTTCAAACATAGCATGTATATAAAAAGAAAAACATAACATGGGTTTAACATGACCAGTTCCAAAACTTGAAGCAACTAAGAATAAGATCCTTTTTATCCACCAGCACTATCACACACACACTTACCCTTCTCCCGCAGCCTCCATAGTTTAGCGTCCTTTATCTGTAGCATAAGGGGAAACATTAAACGATAAGCAATAGCTTAGTAAGACCCTGCCCTACTCACAAAACCGGATATCATGGAAAGTAAGAGAATACATCACATTCAAGCATGGTAAGCATTTAAGCATGTTAAACATCTAAACATGTTAACTTCATAGGAAGGTTCTTTTGAAAACATATAAACATAATACTTGAACATAGCATAATCATTAGGGTTCGGCTTGTACTTCATGTTTTGCGCGCGCCCCTAAATAGGAACGAGGTAGCTAATCCCGAACCACTAGGGTTTACTAGGCCTTCTCAAAAGTCCTTCAGCCTAGTATCATAATCATTTGACTCGCTTTAAGAGTCTATAGTACAAGCCATTACAAAATAAAATAGTTATCATGTTCTTCATTTTCATAAAGTATGCTCTTAGTCCCAACCTTCTAGGGAAGCATTCTTTAGGCCCTAAGCCTTCTTCATTCATGCCCTATAGGGCTCATTCTTATACATATGTATGCATTCATAATCATGATAACTAGCATAGTATAAAGCATGCATTTCATGGGAGCAACCAAGGCTAGGGTCCAAGAGTTCTCTCTTGGCCGAAAATCATGCTAGGGGGAAACTAAGTTTTCCAATCAAACATTCCATTTAAACATCACTTGCATATACATATCATCTTCCCAACATAAGCATATCTCATAGGGTACATCCCATACAATCATCACATATATATATATATATATCATGTATCATACTAAGCCTAGCATACATCATGGGGAAATCAACCTTCATAAACCCTAACATTTTATGCCTTGGCCGAAAGTTAACCCTAGGGAAAGTTAAGTTTTCCAATCAAGCATTCCATTTAAACATCACATGCATATACATATCATCTTCCCAAACATAAGCATATCTCATAGGATAGTTTATCCTTTACAAACCCTAACTTTAGGGTGTTGGCCGAATGGTGTAGGGTAGGGGGGATTAGGGTTTTTGGAAATCAAACCTTCATACAAACATTTACACAAACACCTCACATACATATCATGCAACATTATTAAACATGGATTTCATCATAGGTTAATCATGCACCCTAAACCCTAATTCTTCTAGGGTTGGCCGAAAGTGTAGGGTAGGGGGATTTAGGGTTTTTGAAATCAAACATTCACACAACCATTTATACAAACACCTTATCTACACTATCATGTCATACACTAACATAAGATACATCATAGAGTAATTCAACCCTTGAATCCCAAATTCTTCCATGTCTTGGCCGAAACTTGTAAGGGGTGCAAACCCTAATTTTTTGTTATCACAACTTGAAGGAAATCAACATATAGGTATACCCTAAGTTCCAAGGGGTCTTCTCATGTATCAAAAAGTAACCAAGGCTTTCCCTTAAGGGGTGGCCGAAACTTACCTAGGGCAAATCCCCATTTTCGCAAACTACAAGAAGAAGGAAATCATACACAGCAATTATGCTACAGGTGAGGGGCACTTACCTCTTTCGCTAAATATCCTTAAGGTATACCCTTAGTTCGGAGGGGATGTGCTTGTCCTTGCTCTTGAGGTCCTTGACTTCTTCTTGTCTTGCAAGAGATTCAAACCTTCAATGGGGTCTTGGGAGTGTCCCTTGGGATGAGACCCTTCCCTTGGATTTTCGAAAATCTCAAGGAGGAAGAGGAGTTTGAATTTCGAAAATTGAAGAGGGAGAAGGGAGTTAGGATTTCGAAAACTTGAAGAGGGAGAGTGAGTGAGGGGTTTGCAACAATGATGGTTAGCCCCTTAGCATTCCCTCTTATTTATACTAAGGGAAGAGGCAAGGTGCCTCTTCTCCAAGTGTCTCTTCACTAAGGGGTTTCTCATCAAGAGTCTCTTCCTCTACCCTTTCACATTCCCTAACCCTTAACAAGAATTTCCCTTCCTTTCTCTCAGAAATCCCCTGCTGGGTGAATTGGTTACTTCGTTGCTTTTCAAGGCTTTGCTTACTAAGAGTTCCAAGGTTCGATTCTCGGCAAGAGCATATTTTTGCTCCTCTTTGGTTTTCACTTTTGCAAAGCCCATTAGCCCAATTTACTCTCATATTCTCAAATCACATATTATGAAATCACATATTCTAATTTATGCAATCACATATTCTAATTTATGCAATTACATATTCCAATTCATGCAATCACATATTCTAATTTATGCAATTACATAACATTAAATCATGAAATCACAAAAATGTAATTTTATTCATTTATGAAATAAATGTCATACAATCTGATAATATATATCGACATTTTTGTGCTCTTTTTATAATCGAAAGCAAGCCCAAAAATTTGGGGCGTTACACTTATCACCTTGCGCCACTCGTCTTGCACCCTTTAGGCTCCAGTTGCCCTAGGAGAGATGAGAGGGAGAGGAGAGAAAAGCCAAGAGTTTAATGATTAATTGGATGCCTTGGTTTCATGACATCATGAGGTATTTATTGAGCTACAATAGGGACCATGAGGAGGAGTTGGGTCTTGGCCACCTAATGGATCAAGGCTCTATCCATTAATGAAGAACCATTCCACTAAAGACTCTTCATTGAACTACCTCACCAACCACAATATTTACATATGTGCTCTACCTATTATGAGTACATTCATCTCCCCGTGTTTAAGATATCGAATATCCGTTAATTAATTTAAATTAATGATAATTTTAATTAATCAACATCTAACTCCTTGATTAGTATCACTCATCCTTATCATCATGTCGGACCAAGTCCACCTGCAGGATATAACATGATGAGCCTTATGAGCTCATCAAGGGGCCATCATCATCCCAACACATCAAGACACGGTTTTCGTCTATAATCAACGACACACCATGTAAATAATATTATTTTCCAATTTACCGGGTCTATCAATTTAACAGAATAAATCTCGCCCATTGGTAAATTAAAGAAATAAATACTAAGTACATGTATCCATTATTATATTGGGATTCAGAGCATGCACTCCATAATAAACTGAGGTCTGATCCAATTATAATGTCAGTATAAATTGAATCACCTCTATGTCGGTCCTGCTCAATGCACACAAAGTGCACTAGTGTAATTCTATGGTCAAGATAAACCAACACCAATTTACACTACAACCATCTCAATGGTTTGTCCAAATCCATCTCAGTTATGAGCGTCTACTTATACTTTACAAGACACTGATAAGATGATCTTCTATGCGACACCACACACCATATTATCTACAGTGTAAAGTATTAGACATTATGCATATGTCACGCCCCCAGAGGCACATGCTTCCTCGAAAATCGGGCAGCATCTCCCCTGTACGGCGGACAATATGAGGCAAGTATACATAATATCTCCACCAATATGGCACAGCCACAAGCGGCTGGCATCACAACAATAAGTATAATATACATCCACGCAGTTTATATTAAAACAAAATAATAATGGATGGCTCAGCCACCTTAAACATTAAAGAACATCACAACCACATGAACTCAAAGTCTCTGTCATAATAGTAACAAAACCAATCCGACAACTGATAAACAAATGAAATACGGAAAACTAACATAATACCGAAATAGAAACGCTAAACCAAACCGACAAGGTGGGACTGAGGGACTGGCAACTGGATCATCTCCTGGCTCCAAGCAATACCACTACCTGCTATCTGAAACAACAAAAAGGGAAGCAGGGGTGGTGAGTCCGGGCGGACTCTGCGGGTATATGAGTAGACAATAAGCATGACATAAATAAGATAACGGAGTAGAGACTCAAAAGGTACAGTCCATAAGAAATATCAGATTTACCTAATCATGCATAACCAATATAATACGACATGGTATAAAGTCCGAATAACGACTAAACAGGTATAGAACATCTCAACAACAATAATATCAAGATATATATGCATGTCAAACATATGCAACAATCATAGCTCATATAAGTGCATCAAACACAAACAATTGCATAAATGAAATACGTATGCACATGATGCAATGACATGTGTCACCCCTGACGCCAGTCAAGCCGTCAACACATCCCATCTGTGTGACCGAGTGGGTAGGGCTGTGACAACTGTACCACTCCAACAATAACAATAATAATACCACATAAGGCGTGGTTGAGTGGACAGGAAGCTGAGAAGTCAACACTCCAAACCCACGGTACATCGGGGGGGGGGGGGGGGGGGGGGAGCTATCATAACTACAATATCCCTCAAAAAAAACAACAGTGAGGGCGAGTCACCAACGGCTCATCCCTCTAAAACAACGGTGAGGGTGTCACTGTCTGGCATGACAGGACAAACACTCGCACTCTAACCACTACCATGACAACATATGGTTGAGTGAATCGAGCAACAATATGACTAACGACGGCTTAACCAAATGTAAGCCCAACAGTCGTTAGTATGCAACGTGCAAGTATGGTGCATGTTATACGATGCACAAACAACCGAAGAAACAACGATGCAATAAAATCCACCGAATGCACGATGCATCAATACAATCAACCGAAAACCAAAACCAATGATTATGCACCTACACTACTAGGTAGGGTATTTCTAATGTCAAATAAGCCTTATTGTGTTTAATGAACTTCTAAGTGCTCGCGTACAAGCGGCACTTACCAGAACGGAAAATCAATAGAGAACTGTACAGATACGAATTTAGGAATACTCAAAGATCAACGAAGAATAAGTCTCAACGGCGATGTTTTTAATTAACGAGGCTACCTACCGCTAGGGCTCGCCACCTGTCGGTATCTTTACCATCGGGTGAGTCATTAGCTGTCACTCAGGAGGTCAGAGCCTGCCCACTGGACTTCGGTAGCATGATTCACACCGTGGACCTGCTGGTGCTGGAGATGGTTGATTTTGATATCATCCTCGGCATGGACTGGCTTACCGCATACCATGCCACCGTGGATTGCCGGACGAGGGTGGTCACTTTTCGGCCTCCAGACCAACCCTCGTGGGATTTCACCGGCATCCGAGACGATGGCATATTGGTTATTTCTGCGCTCCAGGCACAGAGATTGTTATCACTGGGTTGTCAGGGTTATCTGTTATCGATGATTAGCGTGGATGACAGCAGTAGTGCCTCACTCCCGGATATTCCAGTTGTTCGGGAGTTCCCAGATGTCTTTCCAGAGAAGCTACCGGGTCTTCCTCCCAGGAGACAGATAGAGTTCACTATAGAGCTGATTCCGGGGACTGCGCCGGCGTCTAAGGCTCCTTATCGCATGGCACCGAAAGAGTTGGACGAGCTGAAGGTCCAACTCCAGGAGTTATTAGACCAAGGATTCATCAGACCGAGCGTATCTCCTTGGGGTTCACCGGTTCTGTTTGTCAAGAAGAAGGACGGTTCTTTGAGGTTATGCATCGACTACAGACAGTTGAATGCAGTAACCATTAAGAACAAGTACCCGTTACCACGGATAGAGGATTTGTTTGATCAGCTCAGAGACACCACAGTGTATTCTAAGATTGATCTACGGTCCGGATATCATCAGCTGAGGGTTAGAGACTCAGATATTCAGAAGACAGCGTTCCGCAGTAGATATGGGCACTATGAGTTCTTGGTAATGCCATTTGGGCTTACCAACGCTCCAGCGGTATTCATGGATTTGATGAACCGCATATTCCTGGAGTATTTAGATCAGTTTGTGATTGTCTTCATTGATGACATCTTGATCTATTCGCGTTCTGAGGAGGAGCATGCGCAGCATCTTCGCATAGTTTTGGAGATCCTCCGACGGGAGCACTTATTTGCGAAGTTCAGCAAATGCGCATTCTGGCTATCCTCAGTCGGTTTTCTGGGGCACGTGGTTTCCAGCCGTGGTATTTCAGTAGACCCCCAGAAGATCGAGGCTGTCACCAGTTGGGAGCAGCCGAAGTCAGTTTAGGAGGTTCGCAGTTTCTTGGGATTGGCCGGCTACTACCGACGATTTGTCGAGGGCTTTTCGAGCATTGCTATGCCGCTGACACGCCTTACCAGGAAAGGCGTGAAGTTTTCATGGTCAGAGGCTTGTGAGTCTAGTTTCCAGGAGCTGAAGCAGAGATTAGTGTCGGCACCCGTCCTCGTTCTTCCATCAGGAGAGGACGGATTTGTGCTTTATACGGATGCATCTTATCAGGGATTGGGCGCCGTTCTGATGCAACACGGGCGGGTAGTGTCTTATGCTTCTCGACAGCTGAAGGAGCATGAGAAGAACTACCCAGTTCACGATTTAGAGTTTGCAGCCATTATCTTTGCACTGAAGATCTGGAGGCATCATTTGTATGGGATCACATTTGATATATTCACAGATCATAAGAGCCTCAAGTACCTATTCACGCAGAAGGAGCTCAACCTCTGACAGAGGAGGTGGATGGAGTTCCTGAAGGACTACGATTGTACCATTAGCTACCACCCTGGGAAAGCTAATGTCGTTGCTGACGCCTTGAGTAGGAAGTCCAGAGGGGTTCTGGCCTACCACCGAGTTCTGGTTACCGAGATCGTCCGGGGTTTCTCAGAGTTGGGTCTAGAGGAGCAGGGTCAGACTGAGAGGGGTATTTTGGCGACCATTGTTGCTCAGTCTTCCATCCGGACGAGGATCAGAGAGGCTCAGGTGAGCGATCAGCATCTGCAGTCCCTCGGCAGTCGAGCAGCCACAGAGCAGCAGTCTGATTTCACACGAGACGACGCGGGTGTCTTGTATTTTCGCGGGAGACTTTGCGTACCCAAGGCACACCCTGTTAGGGAGGAGCTATTACAGGAGGCACACCGTTCCCGATTTGCTATCCATCCGGGTGCCACCCGTATGTATCGGGATCTGAGACGTTCCTACTGGTGGAACGGAATGAAGCGGGATATCGCCGACTTCGTAGCCCGATGCCTGGTATGTCAGCAGGTTAAGGCTGAGCACCAGAGACCTGCTGGACTACTTCAGAGGATTCCCATTCCCGAGTGGAAGTGGGAACACATTACTATGGATTTCGTGGTGGGATTGCCTAGGACCAGACGAGGCCTTGACGCGATTTGGGTGATCGTTGACCGATTGACCAAATCCGCACACTTTTTGGCCATTTGGAGGACAGACTCCTTGGACCGACTAGCAGAGCTATATTGCAGAGAGATCATCAGATTACACGGCATACCATTGAGTATTATCTCCGACCGAGATCCGCGTTTCACCTCACGTTTCTGGCAGAGTCTGCAGAGGGCCATGGGTACCGAGCTCAGATTTAGTACCGCCTTCCATCCGCAGACCGATGGTCAGTCAGAGTGTACCATCCAGACCTTGGAGGACTTACTGCGAGCCTGTGTTATGGATTTCGGGGGCAGTTGGGAGGATTATCTGCATCTTGTCGAGTTCGCCTACAACAACAGCTATCATGCGGCTATCCAGATGGCACCGTATGAGGCGTTGTATGGTAGGCCTTGTCGGGCACCCACCCTCTGGGAGGAGGTTAGGGAATCCCAGCTGTTAGGACCTTAGAGAGCTCAGCACGAGGCAGAGTTAGTCCGTACCATCAGACGCAGGATATCTGAGGCGCAGGATCGCCAAAAGAGCTACGCCGACCGGAGACGGAGACCTCTGGAGTTCTCCGTAGGTGATCATGTATTTCTGCGAGTTTCACCCACGAAAGGGGTGAAACGATTCGGTCTTCGAGGGAAGCTTGCTCCGCGTTACATCGGGCCGTTCCAGATTCTGGAGAGGGTTGGAGCAGTTGCTTATCGGTTGGCTCTTCCACCATCCATCACCAGTGTATACGATGTGTTCCACGTATCGATGCTGAGGAGATACGTACCTGACCCTTCACACGTGTTGTCGGATGTCTCAGTTCCACTTCAGCTTGACGCGACTTACGAGGAGATTTCGATACGGATTTTGGGTCACCGGGAGCGTCAGTTGCGGAACAAGACAATCCAACTAGTTAAAGTCGGATGGCAGCATCACTCAGATGAGGAGGCTACCTGGGAGCTTGAGGATGTCATTCGAGCTCGCTACCCCCACCTGTTCACTTGAGGTATGCGTGATTAGTTACAGTTCAGTATTTATATCAGCATACTTCTTTATAGTGTTTATTATGGTGAATAGCGAAATTTGGGGGACCAAATTTTTATTAGTGGGGGAGGATGTTGAATCCGAGACTTCTGAGTAGGTTCCGGAAAATTTTCGGAGAGCTACCAGGTAGATTCCAGGGTCTCCGAGTCCTTGGACACAAACTTAGGGACCAATATGAATTAAAACTAATAATTACAAGGGTTAATACGTACCAAACATTTAAACCTAGGGGTCGTCTTGCAATTAGACGGATATGGGGTGGACTTAAATGAAAAAGGGACAAGTTATAAGGGGCTAGGGCTTAAGGTTGCGCCGCACACCTCGCTGCCCGATCGAAGCCGCCACAGTGCCGATATCTTCCTCCCTTCTTCACCCGCAGCGACGCCCGACGGTCTCTTCCTCTTCCTTTCTTCTCCTTCTCCCGATCGAAACCGACAGCCGCCGCAGTGTCATTTTCCCTACCCGATCGAAGCCGAAGCCGCCCCAAATCACTTCCTCTCGGGTGTCGACCGCAGCCAAAGGAGCCGGTGGCTCTTCCTTCTCCACTCCCCTCACGCGATCGCAACCCCACCTTCCACCTCCCATTCTCGTTGGCACCGGAGGATCCAAGCTTGTATCTCCACCAGGTGTCGAACGTCCATCACCCGGCAGATCTCAACGAGTTTAGGGTTCAAGGAATAGAGCTCGAGTCTGGATTTGGGTTTCCTTGCCTCGGGTTCACATATTGGACGAATTGGAACTGGAATTGGGGACATCGACGAGCTCAGGTAAGGGTGGCTGAGTTAATGTTGGAAATTGGTCTTATTGTAGGCATAGTGTTTGAGGTTGGGTTTCAGGTTTCTGTGCGCCACCTCACCGTGGGATTGGGAGCTCTTGCTATGGAGACCTTATTGTGCTCAGAGTCATCCGGTCCTGGGGCTTGAGAATCTACTGTGAATTGTGATCGTTGGCTGTGGATGATCGAGAGCCCCTTGACACAAGGTAAAGATTGGTGTGGAGCATGTTGTTATTGTTGATCTGTTTTGAATTGGATTGTGCACGTAGTTGTGATTGAGTTTGTGTTAGCAACTCCTTCATTGGATTAGCTACTGAAGTTGGATGTCTGCTGTTGATGCTCAGATTTGATTTGTGGATCGGAGTTGAATCCTGCTGTGGTGGAGCTGTAGGAGATCCCTACCGTGAGCTTATTAAGGTAAGCTCTGTGAACTTTAATTAGACCATGATTTGGATTTATAAGGGAAATAATTAGGTTTGTTCATGGGTCTTGTGTTAGTGTTTGAATTTGGGTTGGACCTAATTTCAATTACGAGAAGTAATTAGAAATCGTTCTATTTAATCAGACGTAATTAAAGGAAAGGGAACAATTGGGTTAAACCCTAGAATGGATTAGGAATTAATTAGCTAGTTACTATTCTTGTAATAGCTAATTAAATCTGTCCTTGATACAGGGACTTGATTTGGATTTTTATTGCTGATATTGGCGGGTGGTTCTGTCTCGATTGATACAGACTTCCACTTTGGAGGTGGGTACCCTTTGACTTATCTCTTTTGATATTGTCATGTGATTATGCATAGACTGTTATAGATAGCAGTAAGATTATACGCTATCCCTGTTTATTATGTCTGTTCTGGATACTTGTTGTTTATCCCTGGTTATTATGCCTGTTCTGGATACTTGTTGGTTATCCCTGTTTATTATGTCGGTCCTAGATACCTGTGGTTTATCCCTGAGTTATTATGTTGTAGTTCCATACAGTCTCAGGTATTGTCATATCTATATGTATGCTTAGAGATCGTGTTGTATCCCCTGTCTTTGACCTTGAGGGATCTGTAGTTTTCAGCCAGTATACCTTGTAGGTTACCTGTATTTCCTGTTGTAGGATTTCAGACTGAGACTTAGTATACTGAGGACTTGGGGAGAGAGGTATGTGTATCTATCATACACCATCCTTGCATTGCTGCATGCCGGCGATCAGCGACTCCCTTGTGGTTGAGCCTAATCGTCTTCCGGCACATGATATGCACACACGGCCACTCATGGGTTAGTGGATACCGCTGGGTGTGTGCATTTGCTCTGTATTGCTCCGCTCGTCCGCTCAGGGGTAGTGGTTTCAGAGCGTGGTAGCAAGCAGGGATCCCTTCTCTACCCATAGACAAGAGAAGATGAGAGAGATATCTCCCCCATATATACATGGGGCGGAGCGATAGCTCCACCAGCATCCTGTCCACTCGGTCACTCAGGAGCAGTGATGGCAGAGTGCGGACAGTGTCACAGCTCTACTCCACTCGGCCGACACAGTATCGCCTGTCTCGGTGGCTTGACTGGAGTTAGGGGGTGACCATGGCATTGCACCATGTGCATATTTTGCATCGTGCATTGTTTGCTGCACTTGATTTCTGCACTTGTTTGACATGCATATTCTGGAGACTTGTTATCTGTGATTTTATATCTATTGGAGTTCCTTTGGTATTTATTACCCTCTTTCCAGGTTAGATGGATTCAGGTATGTACTTACCCAGTATTTTCAGTTCCAGTCTTTCCCTATTGTTGTTATGAGACTGTATTAGCTGAACTCTTGTTGTTAGTATAACTTTCTATGCATATCTGTTGGGTATTCGCTGAGTTATGGACTCACCCCGTTGCCATACATTTTATTTCAGGTTGATGCCTGCCAGGAGATCCCTAGCAGCCAGTCCCCAGCTCCAGAGGAGCTCTGCTTGGTTTTATTTTACGTTGTTTTGGTTATGGACCTTGTAGTATACATTTTGCTTCCGTTGCCAGGTTTCGAACATGTATTCATGTTTTATTCGATGGTATTGTACTTTTGAGTCATATGTTGGACTTCGTGGGGTTTTGGCTTTGTTCCTGCCCCCTGGCAGCTCAGGTGAGATCGTATTTTGGTTTTACGATAGTTATAGTCTTATAACTGCTATTTCTGCATGGATTGGAGGCCTGAGGCCATTTAACTGCGTGGTTGTGAAATATTTATCTGTTTGTATGTGTAAATTGTCCGCCGGACAGGGGAGGTGCTGTCCGATTTTATATTGGAATAGCGGCTCCTGGGTCTCGGGGCGTGACAGAAATAAAGGGATACTACGTGGAAGATTGTAACTTAAGAGGGTGTTTTTCAGCCTTAACCAGATAATTCATCATAATTTACACTTATTTTTCTATTGGTTATGTGTGCCATCAGATTTAGCTTTGAGAAGTTGGCACTTGGTTGTGATATTGTTAATGTCTTATGTACTTGCTAAGTCATAGATTTTGACATAACACAATGACTCATACTTTACTTAAAAAAAATACTTATTCAAAACTCTTTAATTTACATACATAGTCCAGCTTGTTCAGATGGATTTATATTGATAAAGTGGGAGGTTAGCTCATAAAGGAATCATGTCATTGGACAATTCTGCTGGACTAAATCCTGAATCTCCTTTACAGTTTTTTTTTTTTTTTTTTTTTTTGAGAAGCTAAGTTCATTCCTGAATGTCATGATATACATAAACATGGATCTAGAAATGAGTTGCATAAATAATAGAATAGAAGCCCTTAGTTTTAGTAGTCATTCAGATGGAAATGCATTCTTTTATTAATTAGCATGAAAGATTCTTTTGACTGCTATACCATAACCAACCACCAACAAGCACGATTTTCAACTTTTTATTGTGTACCCTAGTTTGAAGTTATTTATAAATCTATTTGGTATAATTTTTTTTTGAATCCCCACTTGCAACTTGTAATAGTGCATCTTGGAGGTAGATTTATCAACTCTCATGTGCCAATAAAATAGTGAAATTGATTTCACTTTAAAGCTTTTTCCTATTGCTTAGCTTCAAGAGAAGTAATGACATTTATATAGATGATATTATCCTCTACGTCTAAGTTGATAAATTTAAGACTATGGTCTTTTAATGTCCTTGGTGTTTTAGGTCTCTCTTTTTTTTTTTTTTTTTTTTAGTACCCTTTCAACTATAATTGTGTAGAGTGACTTGTGGAATGAGAAGCACTACAAATAAAATCACTTAAAGAACTAAATTTGGCTCTATTGTGTTGGAGACAGGTTGAGGACTAGTTTTCATTAAGCAAGTTTCGTCACGTAGCTTAACAATAGTATTTATATCTATTTGACTACTAAGATTTTATGATAATAAATCTATATGTTGAGCATAACCTAAAAATATCCTATTGATAGTGTTAGGGCTAAACGATTTGACCGAAGGTTAATTCAATTGAGTGGAGCATTGCATTTGATCAGACAGTTGATTGATTGTAACAGACTGGAATCAATTAAATGTTGCAGAGTTTCAGTTGAGTTACAAGGTTCATTCAGATAAGAAACAACTATGACTAATGAGTAGCTTAAGGAGTTATACCAACAGTTCACCTCTCTCAACACTACAAAAAAAAATGGGTCTGTTAGCTATACTACAGTATGTGCTGCAACATAGAATGCTACTCAATTGAGGGTAGGAAAAAGGCATGCATGAGAAGAAAATACATTTCGTACTAAATAAATCATATTATCGTGACAATGACTCAACTCATATAAACATAGAGACATCCTTTGCAACCATCAAACTACAGCCAACAAGTTTCACAATCTACAAGGTGCCATCTTAACAAATACTTATAAGCTATGCTACTTGGACTTGATACGAGTATCTAACACAGGTGGAATCGAAGGGTTTGACATTGTATTACATGTGATCGATAAAAATAAGTGTCTCCACTTGAAATATGGGTGTCCAGGTGTTGATATCAAATGCAACTTGGGAGGTGCTAAATTAAGAGTACTAGTATTGGAACTTTGAAAGTTGGGCCGAACCATCTTTTAGTGGAAGCATAATACTCATTTTATTTAAATCTTTTTATATATATATATATAAACGAAGATTGCTTCAAGGTGAATCGCCTAAACACCCTGACCCTATAATCAGAAGCAGTTGAGTTTTCAGTCAAGTTTTCAATCTTCACTCTACATATCAAATTGGCAACTTAGTTTAATGTGAACTTCCTTCTTGAGTGTAACAACAAAACTGGTAATCAAAAGACAGATGATCAATATTTTAGGAAAATTCAACACTGCATGTCACTTGGTTTGATATATGCAAGGAATGTAAATTGGTTTAACCAAATAAAGATTACACATTTAGAAAATCTATATATAGGTTTCCAACATTTAAAGGTATCTTGTGATTAGTATACTGACAAACGTTTTATAGTTTAATTTACATATATTCAGTACATAATTTATCCTCTTGAGATCTACTACCAGTTTTGAATCTAGAAAGGTTCTCTGTCAATGAACCACTCTTCAAACAAGAAATGATATTGACAAATGTATTTATAGCATATGATATTTCTCCCTCCAGGATTGTAAAAGATGAGGCATTTCTCCGTACCTAGACCGATTGTTGATTGGTCGCGCCTCTATGATCGACCAAAATGGTGAATGTAACGAATGAATTACATGTCATCAAGGTAAAACCAAGTCCATAAATACTGATTCATTCGGTATGAAATAGGTATACAATTTCAATAAACTAGTAAATATCTTACCAACCCTATATCAGATAAATAATACTAAAAGTAGCAAGATTTCAAATAGATATACCTCTTATCGCCTGGAGAAATCCGTTGCCGCCAAGTCCCAACACAACCATAACCAGAATATGACTCCGGAAAATAAATCCGTAAAATACAGATAAACCTCGTAAAACAAAACAACTTCGTCAATCCTCAAGAAACAGACTCCGCAAAAATAACCAAATCTGTAACATACAGATTGACCTCGTAAAACAACTCCGTAAACCCACAAACACCAAAACATCGCAAAACCTTATGACCTATGGGTTATGGGCCCATCACTCTACAACATCCGAAGCTAATAATGTGTTACAGGTAGAACTTCGGAAAATCCAAAATACAAAACCATACAGACATCGCAAAACACGCAAAACTAATACTCTGATAATCCACCAAAAACAACATCATAAAAATCCACAGATCCCAAAGGAACTCGCAAAACTTGGCTCTGATACCAAAAATTGTCACGCCCCCAGAGGCACATGCTTCCTCGAAAATCGGGCAGCATCTCCCCTGTACGGCGGACAATATGAGGCAAGTATACATAATATCTCCACCAATATGGCTCAGCCACAAGCGGCTGGCATCACAACAATAAGTATAATATACATCCACGCAGTTTATATTAAAACAAAATAATAATGGATGGCTCAGCCACCTTAAACATTAAAGAACATCACAACCACATGAACTCAAAGTCTCTGTCATAATAGTAACAAAACCAATCCGACAACTGATAAACAAATGAAATATGGAAAACTAACATAATACCGAAATAGAAACGCTAAACCAAACCGACAAGGTGGGACCGAGGGACTGGCAACTGGATCATCTCCTGGCTCCAAGCAATACCACTACCTGCTATCTGAAATAACAAAAAGGGAAGCAGGGGTGGTGAGTCCGGGCAGACTCTGCGGGTATATGAGTAGACAATAAGCATGACATAAATAAGATAACGGAGTAGAGACTCAAAAGGTACAGTCCATAAGAAATATCAGATTTACCTAATCATGCATAACCAATATAATACGACATGGTATAAAGTCCGAATAACGACTAAACAGGTATAGAACATCTCAACAACAATAATATCAAGATATATATGCATGTCAAACATATGCAACAATCATAGCTCATATAAGTGCATCAAACACAAACAAATGCATAAATGAAATACGTATGCACATGATGCAATGACATGTGTCACCCCTGACGCCAATCAAGCCGTCAACACATCCCATCTGTGTGACCGAGTGGGTAGGGCTGTGACAACTGTACCACTCCAACAACAACAATAATAATACCACATAAGGCGTGGTTGAGTGGACAGAATGCTGGGAAGTCAACACTCCAAACCCACGGTACATCGGGGGGGAGCTATCATAACTACAATATCCCTCAAAAAAAAAACAACAGTGAGGGTGAGTCACCAACGGCTCATCCCTCTAAAACAACGGTGAGGGTGTCACTGTCTGGCATGACAGGACAAACACTCGCACTCTAACCACTACCATGACAACATGTGGTTGAGTGAATCGAGCAACAATATGACTAACGACGGCTTAACCAAATGTAAGCCCAACAGTCGTTAGTATGCAACGTGCAAGTATGGTGCATGTTATACGATGCACAAACAACCGAAGAAACAACGATGCAATAAAATCCAACGAATGCACGATGCATCAATACAATCAACCGAAAACCAAAACCAATGATTATGCACCTACACTACTAGGTAGGGTATTTCTAATGTCAAATAAGCCTTATTGTGTTTAATAAACTTCTAAGTGCTCGCGTACAAGCGGCACTTTACAGAACGGAAAATCAATAGAGGACTGTACAAATACGAATTTAGGAATACTCAAAGATCAACGAAGAATAAGTCTCAACGGCGATGTTTTTAATTAACGACAAAGAACAAGGCCAAGCAATCCTATCAGACATAATATAGTCATGCTTTTAAGGTAAAGAAAACTACTCGAGTACAAAGGAGAAATACCCGCCTTTTATCGAAGAATTCCGTACACAAGGACTTTTCACGATCAACCGAACGAGTCCGAATCAAGGTTCAAGGTCCTGTATATATGATAAGGTTTAGCTAATTATAAAATCAACCAATTAGCTAAACAAAATACTAAATAAAATTAGGGCAAATCCTAATTATAACCTCTATTTAACTAACTCACAATTTACAAGATTAGATCATTAAGTTAAATCCAAACCAACCTAAGAAACTACCACCAATTCAAAAGCAATAATTACCCCTTAGTAATCCAAATCAAATTCAACACCAAAGGAGGGTAGACACCTACTAACTCAACTCACCCAAAACACAACACCATTAAGATATTACTTAATCCCCCTTGATATATCCAAATGTTCTGATTACAATCTGTAAACCATTATAAGTTATCAACAACCATTGAAAGACAACGTTGTCCACAAGTTTAGATAACATGAACTTTTGCATAAACCAAATAGAACTACTATAAAATCTAAGCCTACTGCAACTGTATCGAACAGACACAACCAACACAGAATTTTCCATTACAATTTCAAAACAAAAACCTAACTTGGTCATCCATACCCAAAGCAAGACATATCCCTACATAAACCAAGTTTCGAAACCCAACCTCTATCCCTCATGGAACTCACGACGAGAGCACACAAAATAAATCCATAACACAATTGGAGTCCACTGCCATGTGCCACATCGAAATCCAAAACACAACCAAAATTGTAATCTAAAATCTTCTTACCTTATACGATACGTCGGCCTAGGGTTCGCGCGAGGAGAAGTTGCGGCGCCTTGTTGGTGTGCGCCGGAGAGGGGAAGTCGACTTCTCCTTCGTGTGCGCTGAACCAGACGAAAAAGAAGAACAAGGAGGAGAAGGAGACAGAGGGTAGGCGCCAACTTCGGGAAGAGGAGGAGGCGGCGTCGCTGGTCGCGGCGTGTGTGGGCTGCGGCGACAAGGTCGGCGGTCGGCTAGGGCTCTGCGAAGCGGGGCGAAACCGAAGGGAGTGGGTGGTTTCGAGAGAAATCAGAGAGATGAGGCTAAGTTAGGGCTTTTATTATTGTTTTGTCATTTTGCAAATAAGCCCTCCAAGTCTGAAAAATCACAACTAGGTCCCTAATTTCCAAAGAGACCCTCTAAAATTTCGGTTCTCAACAGCATACACTAATATAAATATGCAACAGTGATCTTGTGATTCTCTTTCAAAAGGTATATGTCTTATACAAAAGCAAGACTTTTATTATACACCCTAACATGATCTATCATGTTTCCTTCTGTTGTGAATTTTTTTTAATCTATTTTCTATGTTTGTGTGGTGAATTCTTGCTTGCTTCATAAAGAGATATTATGGTTTGAAGGGGAGGTTCCTTTAAGGGGGAGCTTTGACTATTTTTACTCCCTCTATCATTTTGTTGTGTGGCAAAGGAAGAAAATTGGATAAGTTAAGTAAGATGAGCTTTATGAACATTCATATTTTTATTAATATTTTCTGATCATGATATATTTAAAAACCTAACTTAAACAAATTTGGCAAACATCAAAAAGGAAAAGATTGTTGGTGCAATCATGCTCCAAACATTATTTACTTTTGATGTTTAGTTAAATGAGTTTAAGTTAGGAAATATTAGTGATCTAACATGAAACATTAGCAAGCATGTATAAAGGAAAGTTCAAGTATGAAGACTTAGCAAAAGAAGACTTTGCATGACAAAGTCGAAGGAAGTACTTCAAGGCAAGTGCAAAGATGAGGAGTCAAGAGCTCGGAAGCATCCTAAGAGCGCAAGGCTGATGGAAGGTGTTTGAAGGCATAAGTCTACGCTAAGAGAAAGTAGAACCTCAAATTCATGAGGTATCGGTCGACTGATGAGAGGATCAGTCGACTGGTACACCGAATAAAGAGTTAAGTCGACTGATAAGAGGAATAAGTCGACTGCTACCCAACACTGAAGCAAATAGAAAGATCAGTCAACTGGGTCAGGTCTCAGTCGACTGATATGTTACCATTGCGGGATGATGGTAGAAAATCAAATGCAATCTACAGTGACCATTGGAGCTCATCAGGCAACTGATATCAAGGGTAATACAAAAGTAGATTTCAGAGCTTGAAAAAAAAACTTGATCTTCTCATTTTTCTTGCACGTTATGAAATCTCAAAGCTTTCAAGTTCTCAATCTCTTCTTTCAAAATCATTCATATCTTGTAAGAGGAAAAGATTATCTTGTAAGGGTTTCTCCACCTTCAAGCATGATTTGAAAAGGAGAAGAGCATAGTGGAGATTGCTTATGTGGGTGTGGATCCTTGGATTAGTCACCTCAAGGAGGTGGAGACCAAGTAAATCAAGGGAGTTAGTATTGTTTTAGTTATTTTTTATTTTGTCTATATATTTCTTGTGCTTCCGTTAACAATTGTAGACAAAAATCGAAGAGAAATTATTCAACCCCCACTAGTTGGATGTAAATGCCCTAACACCAACTAGATGAGTTTGAATATGTTTGCATGAAGGCCAAACCTGCCAAAACTAAACTTGAAGAGATAGTAGTCTCGTGATATGAGTTGTAGGTGGCATTGGAAGCCCAGAACAATCAGTTGGAGGGTAGGATGACAGAGCTCCAAGCACATCAAGCTGGGGAGGAAGAACGTGTTGGGTTTTTCGGGCGCGAAAACTGCCTTTTCGCGTCGCGGAAACCCCGAGAACCCAAAGCCATGGATCTCGTGCGAAGGAAAAATTCCAAAACGAAAATTCACGTATTTATTTCATGCTCAAAACTTGATCTACTCCTAGATCTAAAGAGCGATAAATCATTTTTTACCTTTGGTGCGTGCCCCGCTTAATCCCGCTCGCTCCTTTTGGATGTCGGATCTCTAGGACGTCAAGTGTCGTCCCTCTAGAAGTATCCACGCGAACAAAGTGGATGGAGGAAACCCTTTAGGTGTGCTAGCACCTCTCAAGGATTCGGCCAACAGGAGAAGAGGAAGAAGAACACCAACTTTTTGGAGGAGGAAGAAGAGAAGACACAAAAATTAGAGAAATGGAACCAACACTTGGTCCTTTTCTCCCATTGTGGCCGGCCACCTAATGGCCATTAATGGCCATTAAGTGGCCGGCCATAATGGCCATTAAATGGCCATTAAGTGGCCTTCTATAACCCCCTTTCAATTTGAATTCAAATTCAAATGGGGGGGTTACAACCTTTGGAGATGATGTGGAGCATCATCATTGGTCAAATACCAAGCCAAGTCATCACTTGGTCAAGTCAAGGTGAGGTGGCCTTTTGGTCAAGTCAAACTTGCCTTTTATGGACTTTCCATATTTAGTCAAGTCAAACTTGACTCCATTTCTTCTCCCATGTCAAGTCTAACTTGAAGTGGAACCAAGTCAAGTCAAACTTGATTTGGATTTGGGTCAAGTCAAACTTGCCTTTTATGGACTTTCCATATTTAGTCAAGTCAAACTTGACTCCATTTCTTCTCCCATGTCGGTCTAACTTGAAGTGGAACCAAGTCAAGTCAAATTTGATTTGGATTTAGGTCAAGTCAAACTTGCCTTTTATGGACTTTCCATATTTAGCCAAGTCAAACTTGACTTCATTTTTTCTCCATCTATTTGTTCTTTGCGTGTGACCCTGTAGGTTCTTGTAACGTTGGCAATGATTCTAACCTCTTAGAAACATAAGCAATGAGCGGTATCTAGCAACACATCATTGCTACCCAAGTTACAAGAATGTTGAGATCCAACATCACCAATGTGACTACTAATTATGACTTTCATAATATGTGACAATGTCCTTCTATCCTCGATATCTAGATTGATCTTCTATGAAGCATAGACCGTGTCATCCTCCAATCAATCTATGTGTCTTGAACTCCAAGTAGTCTCACTATAATCAAATAAGCTCAATATCTCATATTGCCTTATTTGGGCATGGCCATGCACTTAGTGATCTCACTCTATCAAGACTATGATATCTCTCCCGTCATATAGGAGGGATAGATTCCATCTACATCACTCACATCCCTCCGTATAATTTGTTACATACCCAGTAATTGTTGGTGCAGGAAGCACCAGATCGAACCTTGTTTTGATATTGGCAAAAGATTCAAAGTTAAGGGTTGTTTGTTATCTAACAATGCTACTTGAGTGTACAGGAAAAGTCCTAGCGAAGGACAGCTAGGCCCTGGCGAAGGACTGCCAGAATGGAAAAGCCCTAGCGAAGGATTGCTAGGTCCTGACGAAGGACTGCCAGAAGAAAAGCCCTAGCGAAGGAATGCTAGGCACTGGCGAAGGACTGCCAGACAGCAGAAGCCCTAGCAAAGGACTGCTAGGCACTGGCGAAGGACTGCCAGAAGTAAAGCCCTAGCGAAGGACAGCTAGGCTGGCGAAGGACTGCCAGAAGAAAAGACCTAGCAAAGGGCAGCTAGGCACCAAGCGAAGGGCAGTTTGGTAACTCTAGACCTGGCGAAGGACTGCCGGGCAAAAGTCCAACTGGAGGATCCGGTTGGCACCAGGTAAATTCTCCCGAGAGGAGTAGGTGAGGACGTGTTCCCCTTGAGGGAACATTAGGCGTCGGTTCGACCTAGGGCTCCATTTTGGAGACCAAAGTCAGAACCAAGATAGCTAAGGCTGTATAAAATAATAATATAATTGTTATTTGGACTAACCCTGGATGCAGGATCGAAGGACTGAGTATCTGCAGCTCAGAGAGCCTCGAAGGAGTGAGGCAGAAGCTGAGCAGGGCACCCCGGACGACCAGGGCGCCCCCAAGGTCAACCCAAGTCTCTAACAACCTCGACGCGCTTCACCCCGCTTGTCGCGGGCGCCCCGCGTGTCTCGGGCGCCCCCACTGCCAGCTGCCGAAGCGCATCCCTGCGAAGCTGAGGAGATGAAGTTTTGACCGGTCAAACCGGGCGCCCCGAGTCCTCCGGGCGCCCCGGTCAAACCGGATCCCGAGGATAAGGGGATTAGACGGCGACCGAGCTACAGCCGGATCTGCTGCCACGTGGGGGGCGCCCCCGTCGACCAGGGCGTCCCTAGACCCTATATAAAGGGCCCTTCGACCTCCTTCTTCAGAGCATCAATTACTGCGACGCTTCCATGCTCTTCTGCTTCCACGACACGCTCCCGAACTCTTCCAACTCGAGCTGACGACGTCCTGCTGCTCCAACACTTCGATCTACACCGGACGTCGGTAACGAAGAGCCTAATTAAGTTTACTATTCTGATTCTGTAATACTTTTTATTGTAAACTTTCTCGATCGTATAGAATTGCCCGCAGAAAATGGTCAACGACCGTGGGCCTTGGAGTAGGAGTCGACACAGGCTCCGAACCAAGTAAAACGACCTTGTTAGCATTGTTTTTGTGTCTTATTTCCGCTGCGCACTTACTCTTTTTAAAATCCGAACGATTTGCGACATTCACCCCCCCTCTCTCGCATTTCTCGATCCAACAAGTGGTATCAGAGCGGGGTTATTCAAAGTTGGTGCAACCACCACTTTGAATTTTTTTTCGGATTTTTTTTGCTTTATTTTTTTTGCTTTATTTTTCAATTCTGAATTCTCATTTTCTCACCATAAGTCAGAATTGATAAAAGAATCAATTTGTGAAAACTTGTCGTAAAATTTTTTTTATTATTATTTTAATATTTTTTCCTCGAAATTCGTGCTATCTTAATTCGAGAAATTTTTTTTCTTACTTTTTCTTCATTAATCAAAATTGTTAAGGTCATCATTTTCAAAAAATTTTTATTATTATTTTACCTCAAAATTCGTGCAAACACCTTTTGAGCTTGTTTTTCTCTCTCTCCCGCACTACTAATCCAAGACCAAGTCTTGGTACATCTCTATTTTTTTTCTTGTGTGCAAGATTTATCCTTAATGGCCAATCAAGAATGGAATAGTGTTCGTCCGCCTCTATTCTCTGGCGAGAACTTCAGAACCTGGAAAAGTCTAATGGAATCCCACCTGAAGGACAATATAGATCTCTGGTTGATAATTCAAACAGGGTTCCACCTCCCTACAGAAGATGGACTATCAATTGCATGGGACAAACTGGATGAACCAACCCTCAACCAAATTGAGACTGATGCAAGAGCAACTGCAATTCTTCAATGCGGTCTAACTAACGAACAACTCAAGCTAGTTGGATCCTTCAACTGTGCTAAAGAAATGTGGGAGAAACTAATCAACCTACACGAAGAGAGCTCCGACATTGAGGTACTTGATGTCCAAGCACAGATAGCCGAATCAGAATCTGAACTCGAATCCAGAATCAAAATCGAACCAGTAGAATCAGACGACGAACTGACTAAGACGGTAACTAATTTTGAATCTTTTTCTAAATTAGAATTGAATAATCAAATAGATACTATAATGGTCGAGAAAGGTATAAGTTTTATTGCAGGGAAAACTCCAAGAGAATTGCAAAAGAAGCCTCAACTAGAACCTGAGTCCAACTCAGACTCAGAATCTGACGACAAAGAAAGGTATCCTCGGAAACTTGTCCGGTTAGCTCGCGACCACTACAAAATACTGAGGAAACAATCAAGCAAAGGGAAGATGGCTAAAATCAAGGGGGAGACCTCCAAAAGGGAATCAAATGGTAAATTTACAGTATTTAATAATCCATTATTTACTATGAACAACATGATTAATTCATATGAAAATGTAATTCATAACATTGCTTATTGCGAAAATCTAGAATATTATTACCATTTTGAAGTGACTTAAATAATTTTTTATTAAATTGCATGTTTGATTGATTGATTGTTTATTTAATTTCTGTAATTTACCATGTTTAAACTTAGGTTTAGTTAGCTTAAGGACTTAACCAATTACTTGAAATTTGAAAACATAGTATTGGGAGGAGGTGAGATGATAGTACGTTGGGGAAACCAACTCTAATAAGATCAAGTCTACTTGGTCTCTTTAGACTGGTGAAACCAGCCGAAGCTACCGATCCAAGACCCAAGCTAGTTAGACCAGAAAATGACCTAATTTAATTTGAAAATGAAATTTCATTAAAAGGCTTTGTCAAGGAAAGGGTGGATGATCCCATAAGGCTACGGCCAAAGAAGGCCTAGTGCCTCGCCAAGACCTGGAAGCCAATTTCTGAAATTCAAATTATCTTTTGTCAAATTCGAATCTAACACAAATTTCAAATAATTATAGATTCTAATCTGTTTTCAAAATTTCTATTTTTCAAACTTATTCTGTTTCAAAAATCACTTAATCAGTGTTCAAAATTTCTGCTTTCTAAACTTATTTTTTTTAAATCTGTTTTCAAAATTAAATAACTTTTTTCAAAATAAATGAAAATTCCTTTTCAAAATTAATTTTTACCTTCAAACCTGTCTCACAAGAACTTTTAAGGCTAACTGTTTGAAAACCCTAGATTGGGTGAGACAGGAAAATTAAGTTCAAATTAAAATTTCTTTTATGTTGTGTTTTAATTCAGAGGATAATTCCAACATAGTCAAACCATGATTAACATAGTCAAACCTTAGTCAACTGAGTCAAACATGGTCAAACCTAGTCAACACTAAGGTCTTAGATAAAGTCATTCTATGTCGGATACAGGG
Organism: Boesenbergia rotunda; assembly: GCA_024364735.1. Lineage (NCBI taxonomy): Eukaryota > Viridiplantae > Streptophyta > Magnoliopsida > Zingiberales > Zingiberaceae > Boesenbergia > Boesenbergia rotunda. The sequence goes on along the minus strand of JAGFNQ010003192.1, from coordinate 382,795 downwards.
GGAGTTCTTCTTAATGTTTTTTAGATTTCTCAAAATCCTTATGCTTTAAAACTTATTTTCATCTCAAAAATAAGGCTTTCAAAAGTTGATTCAAAAGCCTTCGTATATTACTATCTATTTGAAAAATTATTATCATTTCAAAATGTTCTTCGAAAACTGTGTTATCATTCCAAATTCTGTTGAAAATTACTATACTCAAAATTATCTTCATTCCAGATTGAACTTTCTAAAATTATCTTCTTGAAAATTACTATACTCAAAACTATACTCTTTTGATTTTAATAAACCCTAAAGACACAGAGGAAGGTCCATTTCATGATCCACTAGGACTCCTAGGAAGTGTCAAATTTAGGGGGAGTTTTGATTCAAAAGAAGAATTTTTGAAATTTATTTTGGTAATTATTTTAAAGTTATTAGATAATTCTTATAATTTAAATCAAACCCTAAAACTCAGAGGAAGATCACTTGTAGTCAACAAGCTTCCTAGGACTGGGTCAAGTTTAGGGGGAGATCAAATTAAAAGAATTGTTGAAAATTTTTCAAAATATATGTTTTCATGCACTGCAAGTTTAAAATCCTTTTGAAAACATAAATAATTTTTCGTTCAAAATATTATTATTATTGTGGCCTATGAAATTGCTTTTGAAATAATATTTACTTGGGTTGGCGAATTTTCAGGACACTTAGGAAAATATCCTTGTAGTCAACAAGGTTTCCTAGGATTGTGTCAGACTGGAAAATAAACCAAGTCAAGCAAAATATTATGTCTTCAAAAGGTCATACATTTTTCAAAATGTACTAGCATATACTTTCAAAGTACTATCATTTTTTTTTGGAGATAGTATTTACTTGAATTGGAGAACTTTTCCAGGACACTTAGGGAAATGTCCTTGTAATCAACAAGGTTTCCTAGGATTGTGTCAGACTGAAAAAGAAACCTAGTCAAGTAAAATATTTTATTTTCAAAATACATAATACTTTTCAAAAATTACTCATATCTTTCAAAGTCTAATATTTTTCTAAAAGTACTTATGTGTTTCAAATCATAATTTATTTCAAAAGTACTTATGTCTTCAAAAATGCATAATATCTTTCAAAAGGTACTGCTATTTTTCAAAATATAATGTTTCCAAAAGTACAAATATTTTTCAAGGCAAAAGTGTTCTAAGTGCGTGAAGCTTTTAAAGATTTGCCTACAAATACATTTTTTAAAATGGATTTAATCTAGAAATTTAAGTTTTTTTTATGCCTTCAAAATTATTCTAAGTATCTTTTTGCTTTCAAAATTCATAGGCTCTGATACACAAACATGCTCCTTATCACTTCTTTCAAAATATTATTCTTAATTGAACTTAAAAATGGTCTAAGGAGAAGAATTTAACATTAAGGGGGAGAGATAGGAAAGAAAAGAGGGAATCAATTTGAAAATTTGAATTTCAAAAACATCCGAAGTACTTAATTTTTCAAAATCAATTTAAGTACTTGATTTTTACTTAATTTTTTTAAAATACAACTTAAGTACTTAACATTTTTTTTCCAATTACTTAACTATTTCTTTCAAAAATTATTTCTAAGTCTTTCTCAAAATTATTTCTAAGTACTTAACAATTCCTTTCAAAAATTTATTTCAAGTATTTAAATGAGTTTAGTACTTAACTATTTTTAAACCAAGTACCTGACACTTTAATTTTTCAAACTTCTCAAAAGTACTTGCTTTATACTTGAAATTATCTAAGTGTAAAAAGTTTTGAAAATATTTTTACTCTGTTTTTGAAATACTTTGTCAAAAACATGAAGCACTTAGAAAAACTCATAAATCCCTGTTAGATACCTTGTTCACCCATGCCTGTTTTTGATATATGTCAAGGGGGAGGAAAGGTCAAAGTTAAGAGTTGTAAATACAAGTATTCAGGGTTTTAGGGGGAGTATGAAAATAAATATTTTTTTCAACTCTACATTTATTCTATTCATAAATAGTTATACCTTCATTGCTTAACCTTTTGTGCTTAAACTGTTATAAGTGTTTCCTTAACTTTGAATTGTGTTGCCATAATCAAAAAGGGGGAGATTGTTGGTGCAGGGAAGCACCAGATCGAACCCTTGTTTTGAATATTGGCAAAGGATTCAAAGTTAAGGGTTGTTTGTTATCTAACAATGCTACTTGAGTACAGGGTAGCGAAGGTGCTAGGCCCTGGCGAAGGCTGCCAGAAGAAAAGTCCTAGCGAAGGACAGCTAGGCCCTGGCGAAGGACTGCCAGAATGGAAAAGCCCTAGCGAAGGATTGCTAGGTCCTGGCGAA